>JBAMHV010000023.1:17296790-17340770 GCA_037177535.1 Pseudomugil gertrudae
TTTCTACATCACTCACATGTATGGAAGGAAATATGACAACAGACCCCAGGTTAAAAAAAAGTGAAGTTCTCCTTTAATTCTTGATGTTATAGATTCAACAAGGTGTTGGAAACATTCCACAGATGTGTCTCCATATTGACATGAAACAACACACAGTTGCTGGACATCCATGATGAGAATCTCCCATCTCACCACAAAACAAAGCTGCTCTGTTGGACTGAAATCTGGTGACTGTGGAGGCCGTTGGAGTGGAGTGAATCATTGTCATGTAAAATAAAGCAGATGGAGATGATGTGAGTTTTGTGCCATAAAGCATTATCCTGCTGGAAATATCAATCAGGTGATGCTACACTGTGGCTACAATGGGATGAACATGGTCTGCACCAATAGGCTGTGGTGGTTAAACCTTGCACCATTGGTACTCGTGGGAGCAACGTTTGCCAGGAAACACCTTTACACCACCAACAGAAGCCTGAACGGTGGATATAAGGCAGGATGGATCTGTGTTTTCATGATGTTTAAGTCTCATTCTAACCATCCCATATGAAATTAAGTCTCATTAGACCAGCAACGTTTCTCCATCTTTTATGTTTTAGTGAGTCTGTGTGAATTATAAGCCTCAGTTCTTCATTAACAGACATTTTGTTTGGTAAGACAGGCCTTCTGCTTCCAGGTTGGATGTGTTGTGTGTTCAAAGATACTATTCTGCGTGCCTTTGTTGGAACCGGTGCTTATATGACTTCTTCTTGTCTTTCTATCATCTACACTTTGTCCATTCTCCTTGGACCTCTATTGCCAACAAGACATTTTGGTTTCTCTGATTCTCATTGGATATTTTCTCTTTTTCAGACCATTCTCTGTAAACCTTACGGATGGTTGTTTGAAAACCCCAGTAGTTTAACAGTTTCTTAACCCTCTTATGGCCACTGACCAAATTTTTTATTTGTGCAAATACTTAAGGAAGGTCACATCCTGTTGACAGGTTTGTCCTAAGAGGGTTAAATACTCAGACCAGTAATGATTCCACTTTTAAAATTTCTTAAATACCTTTTCTTCCTCTTTCTGATGCTCAGTTTGAACTTAAGAAAACCATCTTCATCATGACTAAATGTGTTGAGCTGTTGCCATGTGATTGGCTAATTAGCTAGTAACCTAACAAACAACTCAAAAGGGGAAGCTAAGAAAGTGACCAGTGAACTTATTTGCTGTGAAATGAGGAAAGAAAAAAAAAAGTTTAAAAAATATTTTCCTTTCAGGGTTTTTCTGCTAAAATCTAGTTAGTTTCACCTCTTCATCGGCTGTAACACTCACTCATCCTGTTACTGATACTTCACACTTCTTATGTTTTGTTTTATATGGATCAATCCATTTGTGTTGCATTAGTGATGGGATTTGACTTTTCCTAAGTGCGGGATGTACAGGCAGATTTCCCGGAGGACTGTTGTTATTCGTTACTTGTTCTTAGACAAGACCAAAGCATTCTTGTTCTCAGTGATGGTTGCTGTTAGATTTAAAGACCTGTCTTGGCACTCTGATCAGTTCTGTGACACACATTGCCCAATCGTCACAAGTCGTTTCCATGGCAATCTGCTTAAAGAATTGCTATGATAGATGGGAGCTGCTGAGAGGTGTCTCCCATAATGAAAATCCTTTCACTTGCTCAGTGTTATAAATGGTTTGTGTGAATCTACCCATGATTGTGTTTTCATGATTGTTTGTTGAATAGGTGCAGATCCATAGAAGGTAGACTCAGCTGTGTTGGTCCACATTCCTGTGTGCATGTGTTTATTTATCTACATATACGAGTGTGTCAGGGAGCAGATGGCTGGAGAACAGGTTATAAAATATGCAGCAGAAGCTATCGTATCCTCTCTCTTTCTCAGTCTTGATAACTGTCTCAGAGGGGAGTGAGATCCACACATCCCTGGTTTGATCCAATGCAGTAAATGCCTCAGGACACGACTGCTTACACAAAAAATACATCAAACTCAGTGTAAAAACTTTTACTCATGCATGTATGTTTAGGCAGTTTTATCTTACAGAGTCATGTTTTATCTGTGTGTCTGGAACTCTGGGGTGCATGATGATGAGAGGAAAGATGGCATACAGCAAATCAAATCACTTTATTTATAAAGCCCTTTTAACACAAAGGGCTGTTTAATACATCAAATAGTAGCAGAAACACAAAGAAAACATAAAATAAGAAAATTATATAAAAAAAAACCCTACACAAACAAAAAAACAAATCAAAGAACAATGAAGCTAATAAGATAAACTCTCGAGACACTTCCCCTCTGAATCTCTTTCAGGAGCAGGAACACCTCAGCTGTAGTGCTGAAGAAGACAAGACCATTTAAACTTTTTAAATGAACAGAAAAATGTTATCCTCACAGTGGAGTGAAGCCAAAATAGGGGTGATGTGTTCACGTTTCCTTATTTCCTGTTAAAAGGACCAGCTGCAGACAGCTGAGGACTGCCTCACTCCAAAGTATGATACAAAGGCATTGATTGCTGTCTCAAACTGCTGGTTTGAAAGAAAACATTCAACCTTTGTCTCCTCAAATGATAAAAGCTTGATTTAACTATAGAGAATAACACAAAACACATAAGGGAATATACTTGGCCAGACTAAAAGTATAGACATGCATTGATTAGAAAAATGAGCAGAGCTTGTAACTTTTGGGCTGGAGCTTGGTAAAATGTGAAAGTGACTGGAGCTCTAAGTTGTTTCTTTTTCTCAATTTAGGCTGTTTGGATTGTTTTAGCAGGCAGATGTAATGGTGCATCATGCTTATATGTAAGATATCCACAGTATCACATAAACAAACACCTGCCTCTATAGTTCAAAACACATAGAACAATCGGATAAATTTTCACCTGTACAGTATCCACCCACACAGTCATAAACTGCAACTACAATTACATGATAATATTCATTATACCAATTGTGAATTGATTATACTTATTAAACCAACTGTATGGGACTGTTTGTGAAAAGTGAATGTTTGTTTGTCTCTCTATGTTGAGCCTGCCTCTGCCCTGCTGTTTGCTGGGAATGTCTCCAACTTTCCCATGACTATACAGACAATAGGTGATGGATGGAAGTTGTGTTAGTTTTTAGGGTGATGGTGGACAAATTATTATAGCTTGCTTTGCAGTATTTAGGAAGGAAGCTGCATTACAACATATGGCTAGCATGTTAACTGTTGAGATTGTATAACTAAAAAATGAAGGTGGTAGCCAGTTAGATAAATAAATTAATGTTTCTGCTGCTTCGCTGATAACATCTCGGGTGGCATGTAGGGAAAACATCCAGAAATGAGTTGCAGCTAGTGAGCAAGAGTTGAATTAACCATTGTATGCTACCTTGCATGTGTGACAGTAAAATGAGTGATTAAATTAAATGAATCTTTCTGAGACAGTGGTTGGCTGGCTGCTGTAGAGGATGATCAGTTATCCATCCTGGACTGATTCCTGCTCTTCAGTAGAACCTCAAACATACTGAGTTTGCAGACATATAGAGCACCTGTCTTGATTTGTTTGTTCAGTCTGTAGGTTTTGCGTTTTCTCCAGCTGCCTGCAGCAAAGTGCTGTTCACTTGGAGAATGAATCTAACATCCTGCTGCACAAACTAATGGATCAGCTCTCTCAGGAAATAAAGCCAACGCGTACGTCAAAGGAAAGGGACTGGAAATTTCATGGTACTGGGCACACATTTCTTCTATGTTATATTTTTATACAGTAACTGATATAGACACAAAATTAAAAAAAACTGTAACATAGTTCAGGTGGTCCTTCCCAAAGGGTATAGGAATGACCCCCAGCACAATTTCCTCACTTTCAGAGAAGACATATCCAAAAGCAGTCATTTCCCATGTCACCCACAGGGGACTGAATCCCTTGTGTCCTTGTATGACTTGACTTGGACCTGCTTTGACTGAAAGAGAAACACAGAGAGAGAGAACTTGAAGCAAGCTGTGATTATCATATTGACACGTTAGACATGCATTAACCCTGACATACACTAATCCACACACAGAAGACTAACAACCATCCTGTCAGGGTAGATGTGGAACATCTTGGAATTGACTTGTTGAGGTCATTCATTGTGCAGTCAGCTGATTGTGACAGACAAACCAGGAGAAATGATAATACACTGCGTAATATTGTAGCAAGCATATGCTATGTCTTCATATCATTCTCTCCTCTGTGAACTTTCTGAATATGTTGACAAACAGTAGCTTGTATGGGGACAATGAGGCTCTTCTGTAAATGCTGAGTGAAGTGTGCTAATCAGAAAAATAAAACCTTCTGTCAGTAGGATCATATGTTGATGTCTGACCTTCCTGTGCTTAGCAGACAAACTAGGAACTGTATGTTGTTCCTCTAAGGTTACACTGATCACATGTTCAGGCTGGATGTGTACAGCTTTCCTGCTGAAAGTTGGCCGAATGAACTCATCACCTTCATAATTTATGTTTCTGAGTTTCTGCAGAAACTTTTCCTTCTAATCTTTTAAAGTTAGCTGCTACATAAAGAATGCACAAAGTCACCTATTGTTTTGTGATCTATCATTTTAACACTTAGGGGAATTAAGCTGTTGTAGTTTGTGTTCAGGGGTTACCATGCTTAGACGGGGTAGTTGGAAAGACGCTGTATTTAATAAGAGGTATTTTTTCTTGAAAGGAGTCTACTTAACCAATTTTAGAGCCACCATTAGGCAGTCATTAGTCATTACATTTTAATACACTTCATCATTCACTGCAGCTTTAAAGCCCAGAAGCTACATCTATATTTTACTTACAGTTCATGAAGTTGCCATGATGTAAACTCTGGGATACATCCTTTGAGTTTCCTTTTCCCTCTGCTGGTGGGCCATGTTGCTTGGTAAATGCATTTATGTTTAGAAGAGGCAATTGCCAGCAATAGGCCAGTCAGTCAGACACCATTATTTCAGACACCATTTACTTCATACTCAGGTTAAGGTTACACTGCATCTGCTTTGATTCCTGCAGATCTCTGTAAATTGGCCTCCTACTCTGACTTTAAATTAGCCCTAACCTGCTGTTTTGTATCCCACCAAGATAACCACAAACAGCCGCTGACCCCAACGGAAGCAAAGTCCTAACCTTACTGTTTGCTTCTCATCAGAGCACTTTTACTACTTCTGGCATTACAAATATCTTCTACTAAGGTAAAAGCTGAATACACTGCCTGGCTAAAAATAAAGATAAAAAGTAATCTCCTGGATTTGAATAAGCAAACAGATAAAAGCTTCCCATTGGATAATTACTGCATGGGGTATTATCTTTCAGCTGGGAATAAGTCGTTTGACCCTAATTGATGTAAAATGTAGCTCCTCATTTTTCATAAAACCATGTGGAAAGACACATCCTGTGGATGTGGAAAAGATGTTAGTCTGTTTAAGAAGAATCAACTCATTGGCAAGTAGACAGAAACTACTACGACTGGGATAAGAACTGTCCAGCGTATTATTATACACTGGAAGGATAGTGAGGAATGATCATCTTCCAGGAAGTAATGTGGTTGGAAACAATGTCCTGAATTATTGTAAGCAGTGATTACTTAAACATTTGGTGAAATCAAGTCAAAGAAAAAACACTAGTAAGACACAATAACAATGTTGATATGCGTATAGTGTGAAGGGAACACAGGTGAGTGGGACTAAACATCTGTGTGGTCATGAGAAAATAATCTGTGAGTCTTACCAAAGAAAAGAGTTTTAGTTTGCTAGGGAGCATAAAGATTGGACTCTGGAGCAATAGATTAAGGTCATGTGGACTGAGTCTATAGGTGCTTTACCACTAGTACCTAATCTACCGACCTTACATACACGGAAACAGAGCTTTTCCTTTAGGATTTGTCAATCTGTGCAGTTACTTTTGCCGTACCTACTTCGTTGTGGTTCTAAGCGTGTCGGGCCGTGTGGGTAGCGTGACGTCTACAGGCTGGCGTCCATTGATTGGTCTGATATGATCCAGGGTGTTTGGTCTTGCCCTCCGACAACTTCTCTTGATCTGTTCCATGAGTCTATTTCCCATTAATAACCACAATCCAAGCCCGGGTAAAAAGTTACCGCAATGTCTTCTATCTTTGTGTTGGTCTTCTTGTCTTCTTCTATGGTGTTCTGCAGACCCCGCGCAAAGCAGCGCATTATGCAAAGGGACCCCTCCCTCATTAAAGGATTGCAACTTGTAATGGAAAAGCAGTTGTGTAGAGTATAGTACTGCTGGGCCAGTAGAGCATCTATGCTCCACGTGTTTTCTTCAAAAAATTATATTCTTACATACAAACTGGTTTTCCAAATGTCCTCTCAGCAGAGTCCTAATGACCAGTTTCAGGATCATCACGCTCCGCAGGAGATTAGGCTATCAGCTGCGAAAAGACCATGAAGGGGTTATAATGAAGGGGTGTTTTTACTCCCTGCATCTCGTGCTTTGCAGCTTTGAAGATCTTGCTTAAACTTCCCTTTTCAAATTGCTTATGAAGAACCTTATATAACTGGTGAAGTGACAATTGTCTTAGCAACTCACTGGTGTGATGTTCCATAGTAATTACCTAACTCATTAGCCTCTCTTTCTTTACTTTTGAGTCACCAAATCTGTTCAAATTTGTCCTCTTATAAAATATCTGATAGTTTCACACAACTGGCTGCGATATCTTAAACACCTTTTTTTTACTTCTGCTTTACAGCCCAGCTGCACATTTATACCTCCCATTTTCTCCTTCTTGGAAATAACTTGGAATCTACTTGAAGGACAATATTTCTTGCATTGTATAATATTTCTTGGTTATGACAGATCATGTGTTGACATGGATTAGATCTATTATAATATGTGGATGCCAAGTCAAAAGTCTGGAAAGTACAGCTTGTTCATATTGAGACGATGAAATAATGTAATGATATTCTGAGCGGTGTGCTTTTGTGATGAGAAAACCGACCCAGCTGTGAAGTGATCGGGACTGTCTGGAGTCCCTATTGAGTTGTATCATCTATCATGGGCCCTTTCCGGAGTAAGTAAAGAAAAGGTAAATAAGACCAAATGGTAATTCTATCATTAGACCATTCCAGCTATTTCTACTACACTATTAAAATATTTTGAATTAACTCATTTATAGGAGGCTATTAGTAGTTTCACCACTATCATGGTGTACTAGTCTTGTTGGTATAAAAGATAGATATTAATATTAAAAGAATTCTTGCTGGTGATTGGTCTCATCTCAGACAATGATAAAAAAAAAGCCAGCATACAGGAAGGGGATCAATCATCTGCTAGGATGATATAGATTCTACAACCATTAATGTGGATGAGGTGATTAATCTTTGGAAGCCAGGAGGAAGCAACACTTCTTATCATGCATAGGACAGCTTGGAGAGGGTCGACAGAATGATGTTACTGGCTATCTACTTTTCTGATGACCTCAAAAGTTATCAAAAAAAGCCCAGATCACATCCACTCCTCTCAGTGAAGAGCACGTCTCCCCATGCTTCACCTCATGATGTTATACAGAGGAACTAAAAACATCCTGACACACAGCTTCACATCCCAGTTTGGTATCTGCAGAGCTCAGGACAAACAACAGCTCAACTGGATTAAAACCACCAGCAGGATTGTTGATACCCCTTTTCCCATCTTCATACACATTTACCATTACATCCACAGGGCCAGTACCATCATTAGGGACCCAATCCTCACATGGCTTGTTCGCCCTCTTGCTGTCTGGCACGAGATATAAAAGCACCAGCTGCAAATCCAGAAGGATGTTTAACAACTTGTAGTGAAACTGATCAATTATTTAATTATTTTTGGGGGAATTTTAAAAAAATGTTCTGTACTGTGTATGTTGAGTTGCTACCATTGGATAAGTGTACCAAATAAAGCGGTCCAGTGTATGCTGCTGTGGTAATCTATGTTGTCAGAACACGGCCAGCTAACAGGATCGTCCCTCAAGTCGACACAGACCACAATCCTACCCCACAACATAAGTGTGGGTATATGCAAAGCCGCTTGACACTCCATGAATAGCTTTTCTTCATCTATCAGCTTGGCATAGACACACACACATAGAGAAAGACACACAAGCCAGCTGGTGCCAATCCCTTGCTGTATCTGGGTCAGAGCTAACAGAGATGAATCGAACTCAAAGCCTCCCATTGCCCCCCTTTCTCTCTCTCATTCCTCTGTTGTAGGGCTGTAATTAATAACAGAAGTTTCGGGGAGAGAGTGAATAAAAGACGAGGGTGATTGGGAACTGGTGAAGCAAGTAAACCTTAGACATGAGTGGGATTTAGAGGGGATGGGAGAGAGAGAGAGAGGGTGACACATCTTGTCAAGATGCTTCTGAGATCAGCAGCTTGGGTGTGTAAAAGTTTGATGGCACAAGGTGTAGGTAGCATTGCTTAGTGAAGCGTTACATGTGATGAATCTTTCATAACTTCTGGGGGTTAGGAGCAACCGGATGGTATGTCACGGCGAATGTGTCAGGGTTGTGTGGGTTCACTTGATGTTGCAAAGCTCAATAGTAGTCCTCAAACTCGGCTGCGGGATACATATTTGGCATTTTTGTCCAATAAGTCAAATGTGGCAGAAAATTACTTTTGTTTTCTTGTTGAACCCTTGACTTCAGTCAGCAACAGAATTTAATGGGTTGCTCATTTGCCCCAAAAAGTCAAGCCAAAACTGACACACATAAAAAAACCTTATTAATTTCCTCCTAAAGCAATGTTTTTAAGTAAATATGTGCTTAAACTGCTGTGACACTATTTTATAATAATTTCTCGGCTTGTCTGTAAACCCAAGTAATGTGTGGGAGAGAGAGAAAATGCCCAAACAACACTCCTGATGAATGTTTAATGTTGGAAAGTTTCTGCATAAATATTTCAGTTATAGAAATGTCAAAAAGGGAGCAGCAGTGTGAGGCACAGACGGCTTCATGTTGTGGAGTTGCCCGGGTGCACCGAATCTATAGATGAAAGACATGGACTTTAACATATTTTCTTGTTGAAATAAGAGAGAAAACTTAACTTGGCAGTGGAGTTCTCATTGGAGAGACACCAATTTAAAAAAGCATAGACTTTGCCTCTTGGTGTGTGTGAGGAGTGAACTGAAGAACGGATTACAACTGAAGGAATGTTCAGAAATTGAGTAGAGTTGAGAACAAGAATTCTGTTTTAATAGATGTCTTCCTGTTATTGGAGGCATCTTTTTATACACAAAATGAGTAAAGTCATAGCTAAATGATACACTTTGATGACCCAGTGATGCAAGAAGCCACTGAGTCCACAATCCAAGTATTTGTGGTCACATACAAGTCGGGCCAGAAGAAAGGAAGGAAAGGACGAAGACTCAAAGACAGGTGATGAACAGAGCTTATTGTTCTCCAGCTGTTACACAACGAGGGACAGATCTTGTTGAAGGCAGACAAAGAGGAGATGATGCAGAGAGGGCTTCACGGGCCACCAAGGCAGAAGAAAAATGAAGGCCTAACTTATTAACCCTTCTGACCGCTGCAGTGAAGAGCCACTCCACTGCCATATGAGAGAGGTGAAAGTCCAACATGCTTATCCTCAGCTCCCAGTAAGAAGCCAGCTATCAGACATGAATCAAATAGCAGAGAGAACAATCTACATGTATCCAACTGACAAAAGTCAAAGGCACACAAAACCACTGGGAGCCAAAAATGAAGAAGATGAGGACTGGAGGAAAGGTTTGAGGAGACTTTGAGTACTGTCAGCCAGACTGGAGCAAATAAGAGGAAGCATGAAGGGAGGAGGACTTGGGAGAAGACCACTCACACATTCTAAGACCATAGTCCTTACCAGTTGGTTTCAGTAATGCACCAAATCATTGCATGCCACTGCCAAGAAAACAAGATACGTAATAGCTGATTGTGGCCAGAGTGGGATGGAAGAGTGAAAAATTAACTGGTCTTTTAGACAGCCATTTGAGAATTAAGAAGCAATCAATAAAAACTGGCATTTGCAGACAGAGTAGAAAGGAGTGGCAGCGTTACCATTTTAACACACTTTTTTTTTAAGCTGTAGTTCTATGTTTAGGGGCTGCACGGGAGAGTAGTGGTTAGCACTGTGGCCTTACAGCAGGAAGGTTGCTAGTGGAAGCCTCAGCTCAGAACAGTGGCCTTACTGTGTACACATGGGTTCTCTCCAGGTACTCTGGCTTCTTCACACCACCCAAAGACATTCATGCTAGGCTAATTCTACATTGTCCCTTGGGTGTAAGTGGTGTTTGTCTCTCTATGTTGGCCCCTGTGATGGACTGGAAACGTGTCCAGGGTGTACCCTTCCTCTTGCCTGCTAATTGGTGGTATAGGGTCTAGCTTCCTTGCAACCCTGAATCGATTAAGTGCTATAGAGAATGCATAAATGTGTTTAACTCTCACCTTTTGGAAAAGGTGTTAATGTTATAATATTGTATATAATATTTTGCAATGCATTTGTCTGTAGCACCTAGAAGAGAAAAACTATAAGTAATTTGTAAAATTTTTGTTTAAATACTGTTTTTTTTTTGTTATTTATTCCCTTTTGAAAACATGGAGTGTGATATGAATCAGATCTATACCCCTATTATATTTTTAAATGACACTCTGAACAGCATAAATCCAACCTCCTTAAATCTAGCCCAGGCCATTTTTATATGTAAGCCCAAATCAAATCCATCCTCATACTTCCATGCATCTTTTACGTTGCCATGGTAAGTCAGTTCATCCACTAGTGGGCACTGTTGGGCTCAGAGTTCCCTTCTGTTTGGACACTGGTTGGTAGAGGTAATGCACCACTACAGTCACGCTATAAAGTCACACTCTAAAGTTTTATACAACCATCCAAAAACACCAAAAGAAGTAGGAGAATGAAACCATTAAGTTTGTTGCTGTTCTGCTAAACGTCTGCATCTTCTTCTTGTGAGTTTTTCTTCTTCATCTTCTTCCTGTTGTACTTCTTCTCTGGCTGCCCCTCTCACTGGTTATGTGGCATTGCTTAATTTGCTTTGTCTAGTGAAAAAATAGCTAAGCCCCTAAAAACTGACCAAATAATGTGTTAAATGTACAAAATATCCATCTGTTTGCCTGTCAGACTTCTGCGTGGAGCATAACTGAGTCCCTTAAGAGTCCCTTCTTCTATTCAGTCACGGAATAGATGAAACAAGGAGATCTTTTTCTACTATATGCTTGCTTAACTTGGTTTTACAAGAGAAAGCATCTGAGTCAGGTTCATGACTTATACGCTACATAACTTCTTTAAGGAATTGTTGTGGCTTGTTTTGAAAAATAATTTTTAATAGTCTTTCTTGGCTTTGTGGAGCAACCGCTCCGTGTTTCTCACCTTTTTGGTGTGCAGCATGGATGTGAACCCGATGCAGCAATTTCCTTGTTGCCTGACCTTCTAAGAAATGTAACAGCCAGTCACAGCAGAGCAAATGCCGAGAAGATTTGCTGTTGTTCAGGATGCTGTAGAATGAGTAAATAGAGAAAGCAGACAGTGGAAAAAAGCATGTTAGGAAGACTTATCACTGCAGGTCATCAGGTGTCAGCCACGTTTTGTGTTTGTCTGTAAAAATAACAATCTCTTATTCACTATTTCAACTTTTCATATAGTTTCTTCCAGTGTTTGGTGTGGTTTAGTGTAAACAGCACTTAGTGGAATTTATTGTATTAATCGTTTTGCATTGTATTCTTGATCTGTGTGTGTCCTTTCATAACTACTAAGACTGTTTAAACCAGACCAGAACACTGTGACCCTTAGGGACAAGACCCTTTTGTCCATTTTCTTCTACCTTTATATTTCACCTTTAAAATGGTTTACCTTACCTTGATTAGTATAATTTTGTCAGCAGAATCCTGTGGGATGTTACACTGTTTTTCTTATCATTTTGACACACTGTATTGACACGCTGCACCTAAATTGACACAAACACTTAAAATCTAAGTTTGAAAAAGTTGGATTTTTTGGTGTGAAAACCACAAACATGCTTAATAAACCATTTTTAAACAAGAATGTCAATAATAATAGTTTAGCAAACAAAGTTAAAAACAACTGTTTACATGAAAACATACCAATACCTCAGGTGGTGACAAAACAATCAGTTATTGCCACAAGATGCAAAAACTGTTCCTATCCACTAAATAGGACAGATCAGGTTCAACATTTCTAGGCTGTGTTACTCCTCCTGTCCACCAGGGGAAGCACTTCAATCTGCTATTGGTTGATTTTGGTCACTGTTACAACTTTGCATATTTCTTAGCTACCTAATCCATCCCACTGGCATTTGCCTTTATTATTAGTAGATTTAATGTTTTTTTTCCTCTTTTTAATTGCTTTTTAACACTTTTCTAAGAATTGGTCTCTAAACACAATTTAAATCTGACACAAAGTGTTAGAAATCCACACTGTTGTCAGACGTTGAAATGGAGACTCTTTGTGGCTGTGTCTTGCTGCTATGTCACACTATCGGAAACTGGTTATGCCGTGTGGATACGCCAGGTCATCCATCGAACCCAGAAGCTTAACATGCGAGGTGCTATCTTATAATGCAGTCCGAGGTTTAATGCTTAGCTTGTTGCATTGCACTTTCAAAGTGAAACAGTTGCAAAGGTTAATACAGCTGCTTTATGTGTTTTATACCTGCAAGGTGGTGGTTTTAACATAAAGTGTTACTTGAGGTGGAAGACAAAGAAAAAACGGATGCATGTCAGAGAACAAATTAGCATCTATAACTGAAATCATCATCTTTTCAAGTTCTATGTGGGTTTAAAGGAACATAGATTGTCTAAATGGACTCAGCTAAAGACAAGAAAGCTTTTAAGAGTCATTCTGTTGTTGAAAAGCTTCCCATCGGTTTGTATTTTGTTTTCACCGTTATCCCTGTTACTCCGCCCTCCACTCACTCTTGTCCAATCACTTGCCTTCACCCATTTCAATTAGTCCATTCAGCTCAAGTATGACTCAGAAAGGTGTGTCAGTCTGCCATGTGTGAACCAGCGCAGTGTGTGTTTGTGTGTGTAGAAGAGTGCTGCTGATGAGAGTGGGTGTTTTCATGCCCTGTCATTTTGAATTTTGTCATGTTTTCCTGTTTCTTTACTTCTTTTCTTCTGCTCTCTTCAATTTGCTCTGCTGTTCCCATTTTCTGTTTCCCACTTTGCCTTAAATCCCCTTTTTTAACCTTTCTTAGGGGATCTTTTTTTTCTTTACTTTGTTTATGTTACTTTCCTTACCTGTGTCTCTTTCTTTCATTCTCTTTTGGTGTTTAAGTGAGACAGCAGAGCAATTCTGCTTGGGAACTGAATAATTTGTGGATCATATTCCAGTAACTGTTTATGTTGATGGTTGTTTTGGTTTGGTTTTAGACTCAGTGTTTGCTGGATTTTCACAATTGGACATCCACACCTTGGTAATGAAGGTTGACACATATTATCTTCCTGGCAGACACTGAGTGTTAAGGTTTATTACTGAGCCATTCCCCATGAAGGACAGGAGCATAAAAGCAGCCACCACATCCAGCCTCAGAAATGTAAAACAATGATTCCTCCTCTTATTATTTCCGTCTGGATTTATACATTTTAAAATGTGCCACTGCTGCTTTTATGTCCCATGTCCTTCTCTTTTTTCACATTTGGATTCAAACTTTGAGTCTTTCTGTCTCTGCATATCATCCATCACCCTCCATCCACACTTTCCACATGTCTGATGGGACTACCATACCCACAGATGCCTTCAGACACATTCAGATAAGATCCAGTGAAGCAGCAGTCATTGCTCCAATGAATCAGTCACAGCAGAAACTCAATTTTTTATTTTTATTTTTGTTTAAAAATTCATTGTCAGGGTCCTTTTTCATGGGATTACCCGGCACATCCTTTCTACTTCACCGCCTACTTCTAAACACGTCACACGATCACAACATCTGGATATATACAGGTCCTTTGTGTTTCCTTCCCATATTTTACATATCCAGTCCAAACCAACTTGCCCACACAATCACAGTACACTCATAGTTCTGTGATGTGGTGTGCTTCCTCATCAGTCCAATACAAAGGACCCTTATTGTGTCTGTATTTCCCAAAAAAGAAAATAAGAGCCTTGGAAATGTATTCATTATACTTTTGAGCATGGCCATGTCCAAAAGCAACTCCTCCCCTGAGCCGAATTCTCAACTCTAAACACTGCCTCCCACGGAGGGGTGGTGTGTGATCCTAATGGGAAGGTGAGTAAGGCCAAAAAGAGAAGTGGCTATAATGGAGGAGTTGTTTCTGGACGGGGAACGTTTTTTTCTCCAACTGGTTTTCCTTTTCGTTTGGCAGAACTTCCAGCAGATTTCAAGGTTTTTAGATCTCTGACATTCAGTAAACTCAAACCCATAAGATGCGCCTGCTTTGCATTCCTGTTGAGCTATGCCTCAGTGCCCTGAGCTTCATCTCTGACATACTTAAGACTCATATTACCATCATTATTGTGCTTTAAATGCATGAATCCACACGCTGAATTAGCTGTTAAACAGATGGGTGGCATTGCTTTAATTACTAACTGACCCCCAGCCATGATAGACTTGTATAGCATATGTGGCAAAAAATAATGAATTTCAGTCATCAAGGTTTTTTTTCTGGAATAATAATTAAACAAAAACATGCACAGTTTATGATAGGAGCAGTGTGGCATCCCTCCCAGGACCACAGTCAGCAATAATTGTGATGTAAATATAGTAGTTATCAGCATCAAAGTTAGGGATTAAAAAATCTAAGGTTATAATAAAAATGTTAGGTTTAGAAACTTAACTGGGTTTTCACTGCTGGCTTTGCTTATGCTTGGTATACAATACAGGTCTGATATGCTAAATAAGATGCCAGATACTGAGGTACTGAAACAGATTTCTGTTATCTTCTGTTAGATGTCTGCTTCTTTTTTGGTCTCTCCAGAACATAAGATGTTTGAGACCAACTTTTCTTCATTGAATTTCGGCTAATAGCGTTGTACTCCACGCTGCCACATTGTGTTTGACTACACAATACAGCCACAATAAGTCCCATTACGTTTCTTTCACTGTGGCTTTTTAAACATTACTACCAGTTTTCTTAACTAGAAAATAAAAACCTGGCTCATAGTCTGAATCCTAATCTAACTGGAGTTAACTGGAAAACTGGGTAATGGAGGTAGGTGGGCTAATGCTAAGGGGACTGTTAGCGAGCTAACAGCTCTGCCTTCTTGCCGCTGATATTGGAAACCTGTCAATCAAAAGGTCACACGCATAATAATGCCAAATTTCAAGATTAAAAAACATCTAATCCGATGAGATATGTTGATATTCATGTATTTCAGGTAAAATATAACATGACTGCTCTCCTACAAAAAAGCCATATGACAAAAGTGCACATATGGTGTCATCTCCCTTTTTAAAAACTGTTTTAAATCCTAAAAACTTAGAATTTAACACCAGATAATTATTGCTTTTTACCCACAACATGTTTACTGCTTTGCATTGAGAGATAACTGATCATGCTAGTCATGTTTAATATATGTGAATGATGTTGGCTTGTCCTAAATTAGATAGAAATGTCAGATGTAAGAGGGTTTCAGACCAGTACCGTACCTTACACCAGGCAGACCTGTAGCTCAACACACTCAGCTGATGGATATAAATTATAAACATTACAAAGGATTGATGGTCTGTTTCAGTGGGTCATTGGAGTATGATCTGAGCTGTTCAGATATGAACAAGTTAACTTTCATTTGCAAATACACGAGATCTAAAATCCCTTGAGATAATTGTCCTGGATGTTCTGTTAAACGTTCTGGTGTTGAATATGATGATGGAAATGCAGAAAACTAGCGCTGTGACCGTCACAGAGTGGTTTGGCACGACCCTTCTGCATTTTCACTTTAACAATGATATGAACGCTTATAAAGGAGGCTCACATCAGTGAAGGACTTAAGGGGAGACAGTGGGAGCCAAAACTATTTCCTCATTCTTCCATGAAATACTTTGATAGCATAGTGAAAAGAGGATTTTAAGCTGGTTTGACTTGACTCAAAGCAGGTGTAACAAGAATGCCCTCACTCATTAAGAGTGGTTTTATTCTTTTCTCCCTCTGCGGAGGAGGAAAGAGCAGTGGAGGTAAGAGAAGTGGAGTGAGGTCAGCCACTGTAATTCAGCTTCCTATACTTTTCACCTTTTCTTCCCTCGCTTCACTCATTTTCTTCCTCCTGAGAGACTAATTGAGTTTCAGGCAAAAGGTTTCTGCCTCTCCTTTTTCACCCTTATCCCTCTGTCTCTTGTTCAGTCTTGCCCTCGCTGACCTCTCCTTAATTTTTGGGCAATTCTTATCGACTTCCTCAGATTGTTTTTCAGGACTGCTGGCAAGTAAAAAGATAGCACACTAGCTTTAGCGCTTCTGTAATGATTCATTTTCCAGGGCCGGTAATTTATTGAGTTTAACCATATAGGAATGCAAATAGGGCAGCTGAAAAGAAAAACAGTGCAGGAGTAGCAGTAGTACTATGTGTTTATGTCTGCCTTAGCTCGCCGTGCACCTGCAGACAGTAAGTAGAGCAGAGGAAAAATAATGTTTGATCATCCAAAGATGATAAAAGACCTTGTAAATATGGAGTCCCCGTGAATGAACCAAGCTATTGTATCCCAGCACAGCCATGCCGACCTGCCCTGATTCCCCCAAGCTCAACGCAGACACCCTAAATCTGCTCAGTCTGCCCAACGGCCATGTTGTGAGGCTTCTAGAATTACTGTTTCATTTATTTTGGGGGGAAGCATCTGCATGACATAATGAAAATCTGTCAGTGCAGAGATCAAATCAGCTTCTGGGGTGCTGAAAATGTCAGCCTGCTTTAGTGCATTTGTTCAAAAACCACATAAGCTCACCGGTGGCCATATTGTTTTCACTCGCTGGCACGCACATCTCCACAGGTGTTCAGTAATGGTCAAACTCCACCACTGGCTGCCCTGCAGATCAGCCCGAATGGTCAGAAATCACGTGTCTCTCCTGTTGTCAATATCAATAATAACCAGCAGGCACACAATTAGCTGTCAGCAAAGATGAGCCCAAAACCAAAACTAGAATAATTAAGTTGAAGGCGCTCTGGGGAGCTCAGACCCCTGCAAGTTCGACAACTCTGTTATTTACATCAGCACCAGCAAAGACAACAAGATAGATTCACATTAGAGACTAGGCTCTTTTTAAGCTGAAAGATTAAAACCTTTCTATTCAAAAGGCAGAAAATGTTTATTCAGATTTTAAAAAAGCTTCAATATTCACATTTTAATTTAATTAAGACTGGATGAAAAAATGTTAGAATAAGTAATAAACCCCTTAAACAAAGTCTATCAGCACATTCACATGTACTGTTGAGCTGCGGTTATAACTCAACCGTTGTTGTCCCAGTTTACAAGCACAATCAGTTTATGAAGTTTCTGCTAAATGCTTTCAACAGGTTTATACAGCAACACTACAGTTTGGATGCACTTACAACATTTAATGGGCAGGTATAGTTGTACTTATTTTCAGCTACATTTAGTAACACTTTCATGTAAACATAAAGGGACATGCTCATGTTTGAACTAATCATACAGAATTAGTGAATAGATGTATTCTATTAACACTAAATCCCACGGCACTTTGGACCAGAGCTTAGCAACAGTGAAGAATGATGTTAGTTTGTCCTGGCAGGTGGTAAGCAGTTTGGTAAATGCACCGTTGCATTGGTAATACTGATGAGTAAAACCACTGAGACTATAAACAACGTATTTGATTTACTACAATTAACATTTAAAACTTTGAAATCATCCCTACTTTGAATCTTTTCTCAACCGTTCTGCTGCTCTGTTTGTGAAAGTAAGAACTCTGCCCCACTTCTTAGGGAACTCAGCACCTGCAGGTATTCATCAAGAGATATATCTTCATCTTTATATATATATATTTGACATCACAGGTAGATGGGGATATTCGTTCTCTTAAACCACTGCTTACTAAGCCCTGCTGTCTGATTCCCTGATCTATGAGCTCATTTCCATGGATTTAATGGGTAACCCACTCAGTACACATCATACACCCCACACAGACTCATGGGAATCATGTCAGACCAGCACAGCTGCAGCCACAGCAGCACACCTGTGCTAATTGGACAGATAGGGAGTGCTCACAACACCCAAAGGGACTTTTCCCCTTTTGAATGTGGGTGTGTGTGATTCCTTTCTCTGATCTCCCCTACCGGTGTGACCTCTCCTTCACTGATGATGCGATAAGCCTCCTCTCTCCTCCTCAGCCCAACTCTAAGCCTATCACATCCATCCATCCATCCTCTCTGGACAAAGGGAATGGGTAAGGGACAGAGTGATGGATGAGTATGGACAACTGCTTCCCTGTGCTACGTTCCCCTCCTGAGAGGTGGGCATATAAAGAGAAAGAAAAGGCAATCATCCGATGGTCATGGAGTCAACAGGAGGGATCTCCAGACCAAAAGACCCTGACAGCAGCCTCTTTCATAAAGTCTCTTGAGCAGTATGGTTTAGCTCTCATCACACTGACTCAGGGGAGGGTTAATATGATCAACTGTTGATCCAACAGGAGGAGGTTTGATAGAATTAGTCATGGCTGCTGACCGCAGAGGTGCTTGGCTGGATTCTCCCTCTTGTTTCAGACATTTTCTGATGTGCCTTTTCCTTTTGTAAACTCTCCACACCTCCTGACATATCCTCGTGCCCTGAATGCACACCCACCCCCGTAAGTGACTTGAAGTTTCACTAACCCCTTTTCTCACAAAAGGCTTCGTTGGCTCCAGTCTTCTACGTTGCAGGTCTACTGTACCATTTCCCTGTGTATTACCTTCTATCTCACTTTGTGACCGCCACCTCCCCCTCCTGCTTACCCCTTCCCTCCACCCAACTACCCAACCCCACCCTCCCTCCCCCTCCTACCATTTCTCACTTCCAACAGAAGCTCAGAGTAAGCCATACTACTCCGACTACTCCCCCACCCGCCTGCTCATCCACAAGATGTGCACCAGTCACTACCTGGACCTGTTCATCACCATCGTAATAGGGCTCAACGTCATCACCATGTCCATGGAGCACTACAAGCAACCACAGGTTAGATACAAGGGGGTCCCTTATTATACCCTCTTATCATCTTACATTCTTTTTTAGCAGTAAATTTTAGGAGTTTATGTTCTTCCAAATTGCTTTTGGTTTTTGGAAATATCTAAATTAGAGTATAAAATGGATGTGACTGGAGTGATGGTTGAATCGTCATATGGCTTCAGGAGACTTCAGGACACATCCTCAGGTACTGCTAATTATTTAAACGTGGAAAGAGGAAAATAAAAGAAAAGAACTGCAAGAGTCTGGCAAGAAAAGCAAAAGCAGACTATAAAAGTGTGGTCAAACTAATAAATTAAAGATTATTGCACAAATAAAAAGGAGAAAAACATATTAAAAAGGTTTTTTAGAAGTGATTTAAACTGTAAAGAGTTATGCTGGAGTGCCTTAGATTCCATCTTTTGCCCAAAAGGTAATTACATCTATCCTAAACAGAGCTGAGGTCTAGTATGTATTTATAGTCCATATTTTATTTGTAATAAGCAGCTATGCCAGCTGGGATTTGGTTGAAGTATCGTGCAGTGCAGAGCAGGCAGAAAAAAGGTTGTTGTAAGGTAGATAGAGGCAGTAAGGTCTGAAGGATGTAGTTGGTGTGTTTAAAAAGGAAAAGATATAAGGGATCAGGTGTATACGGTTATAGTCGACAGTAAAGACAGGGTTTTTTTCCTGTTGAAGCTGCTGATGTCATTTAGCTAAACTCCTGTGTCTGCTTTAGAGCAATACAATGCTCATTGGGCCTGTAAAGTAGCAGTTCATTGGCTAAATTCTGGTGGTAGTGTGAAATATCAAAAAGTAGAATACAATGTTTCGTATTACATTCACTAGTGTAAGGTGCTCAACATATTTATTGTCACTGTAAATGTCCATTAAAGGTCATTAAAGTAGAAATGCAGTGTTTGATAGCATGCTAACAGCTTTTTTAATGACCTTGTCAGGTTTATAATTGACAGTGGAACCATTGCTGCGACTTGCTTACTTCTTATGATGGTGAATATAAGAAAGAAGTCTATCCAGCCTTCGGCCACATTCACACTGACACTGCTTGGATCGTTTTAAACTAATCTTCCACAGATTGGACGTTTTTTGGGGGTAATAAGAACACGCATTCACAATCTGGTTCAGACCAAAGAAGCGAACTGATCTGCTTGAAAACAGGACTGAGTACACTTGTGAGTAAACCTCATTGTGGTTAGCTTGCCGTATGAAAGCAAACAAACCATCCAACAGGCTAAAGGGAGGAAGTGGTGTAGAACGAGTTGTAACACATGATTGCTAATTGACACAGGTAAAAAATAACACCAAAACCTCAAGATTACACAAATTTGATGTTGCTCTATTGTTTATTGGTATTTCTGGCCAATAGATGAGCTGGCTTTTGTTAGTCTTTCTTCCTGGTCAGTGGCCATGTCAGGAAATATTACCTCCATGGAACAGCTATAACTATGCGACGTTGTGCAGGTATTTTTTTAGGGATGCTGGAGTTTTAGAAATATTGGTTGTTTAATTAGGAGGAGAAGAGAACAGTCATTGTCATAGACCTTCTATAATAATCATTAGATATACTGATAGAAGAAATGTCCATAGGTAAAACAGAATGTCTTTGGAAAGTATTGACTGAAAAGACTGTTTGTTGCTAGAGTAAAAAGATTCAGCGCAAACATAACAGTCAATGATTTGCTACCAGTGAGTTTAGTAAAATCCTTGCTGACCAGCAGTTCGCCCGGTGTCTCTCTGCTAAAGGTCAGGTTTTACATGTAGATGGGTGCTGTGAATTCCCCCACAGGCAAAAGTGGACACTCCGACTCTAATGGCCTTTTCATTGAGAACGAGTGAGAGAGGAAGGGAGGGGAGAATGATGGGAATCATCTAAATTTGGATAGCTAATTCTGGAGAAAAGAGCAGTTTATAATGCAAAGCCTTTGGTGTTGAGGAAAAAGTATAGATTCTTCACACAAAAGATACATTCATGTGAGAAAGAAAGTCATCCCTGATTTTACTGATAAGGACATAATTAGTTGTTTGGTCCTTTTCAGTCCCCAAATTTAGGTTATATGCAACCTTAAATAAAGAAAAGAACATATGCAAGCAGTATGAATATCTAAATATATTATTACTGCTTCCATTGTAATTAGGGGAGTAAATGTAGCCAAGTGCATTTACACACACCGTGTGATCATAATCATAGCTCAGTTCAGTTAATGCCAAGGAGGAAAGACATCAGAAATTATCTTATGGCAGAAATTCTATACACAATACAAGAGGAAAGCACTCAAGATACCTGGCAGTCTTCCCGACACATTCACCCCAAGGTCAAACCATAAAATGCTCAAAGAAATAGAAAAAAATCCCCAAGAGAGACCAAACTTTAAGAACTAAGCACGTCAAATGCAGTTTCATGATTATAAAATTTAAAGATTGAGCAAGTGTGGCTTGTTAGAAAGGGTTGCAGAAGAAAATGTTTGAAAACACATCAGCATAGCGTAGATTTGCTGTGTATTTGTGTCTGAACTGGACTTCTGGAACAATGTCTGCTCGTTGGGCAGACAAGACTAAAGTGGAGCCGGTGGGACAAAATACACTGTGTATGTTTGGTGAAAGCCAAAAACATATCAGCAAAAATACATTATACCAAGTGTAAAGCTCAGTGATGGAGGGTTAATCATTTAGGAGGTCATGACACTGAATCCACTGAGCTGATCATAAAATTCTCTGTAACGTGATGTAGAGTCAATCTAAAGTGATGCCACTTGGTGGATATCATAAGCTTGGCATCATGCATCATGCAAACTGAGAATTATCTCAAACACAGCAGCAGACTGAAAAGAGGAGAAAGAGATCAGAGTTTTGCAAAGTAACCTCAACCTGATCAAGATGATCTAGTAGGACCTTCAGAGAGCTGTGGAATAATGAATGTTTGCAAACTTCATTGAACTTTAGAAGCAGTTGATCAGAAAATGTTGATCAGAAAAGACTGATAAGGTCACAAAGAAAATAACTTTATAAGCTATTGATTCAGGGGGTAGACTTAGTTCTTTTACACATTTCTATAATTTAACACCTTTTTTGTAATCAAATAAAATATGTTTTCTTATAAGGCCTGGTGAGGATCAGATGATGTCTTTAATGCTGTCCTGATAAGTAAACCTCAGGCTTGGAACATTTATACTCTCTTTTTTTATTATAACCAGCTAATAAATACAAGCTGAATTGGCTCAATATTAAATATGACAGCAGCAAATTGAGATCATTTCATTGTTTTTTTAATTTATTGCAGAGTCAACCTGTTTTCTCGATAGCCATGACTCACTTTGTGGTTCATGACTCACCATGACATAAATGTAACACTGGGTTTACTGACTTGTTAAGATTGATGCTTTTATGTACTCACTAATAATGCAAATGTAATCATTTCTCTCTCAGGAGCTGGATGATGCACTGAAGATCTGCAACTACATCTTCACTCTCATTTTTGTCCTGGAGTCTGTCCTCAAGTTGGTTGCCTTTGGCTTCCGCCGTTTCTTCAAAGACAAGTCAGTGTTTGAATCACAGTGACTGTTCAGCAAAAACCTTGCATCGCATAAATTTCTGCCCCCTAGATTAATGCTTTCACATTTGATTGGATGTGATCATTTAACAAGTTGGTTGCTGAGGCTGCCGTTCTTTAACCTCTGAGTCGTGGAAAATCTGAGGCAGCATTCACAGAGCCTAAATGAGCTTTCCTTTTTTTTCCCAAGCAGCTCCAGTGAATGTTCCTTTGCTCGTATGAATACAAAAGGCCTCGTTAAACACCCATAAAACACAACTGCCTTAGATGATTTCATTGCTTTGAAATCCTTGGCCTCATTCTGAAAACCACACAGTAACGCACCAACACAATCTCAACAAGTTGAAATGTATTCTAGCACACATCAAATTAGCCTAAATACATATCCTAACACACACACACATCCACACAACTCTGGAGGCATCTTGTGTTTGGACCGGAGCTAACCACCCAAGATTTCACAATGCCACAGTACATCATTATCCAGTTTGAGCCTGGCAGCAACTTAGGTTGATATAAAATCATTGCACTCTCGTTCACATCCACACAAAGGTACATACAAACTGATAAATGCAACGTTCATCCAACACCCCGGGGGTTGTTTGAACGAGAGTTTTTATGAAGTTACAGTAAAGAGTTAAATCTGGTAGAGACCCAGAGTAGAAACAAAAGAAATGGACGAGCCAGGTTACTTTGACCACCCACCGCTAACTATTGTTTACACAACCTGCTTTGTTTGCATTTATGACACAGCAAGTGTACAGCTGACTTTGGTCTTATCTCACAATTCCGGTTACATAATCTGCCAATTAAAAACTAACTTGTGACTCTGAAAGCAGCACATCTACCTTCATGAAGTGCTGCCTTTGCTGCTATTTTAGTAATAAAATAGGTTTGCATGCTCCCACACAGCAAATCCAGGCAGTTATCCTGTCTCTGTAAGTTTTAGTTGATGTGATTAGTTAATGATTTTCAAAGCTTCTGTTTTATTTAGCAATCCTAAATATTTCCCAGTGAATCGGATTTAAGCGTCTGTAAAATGTAGCATGTGTTTGCATCCTGGATGATTAAATATCTGCAGGGAATCAAATTTGGCAGGTTCTTACTGCAGAAAATATTCCTTTGAAAATGATGAAACGATTAAGGCAAATAAACCCCAGTATAGTACAGTCAGTGTTTTACCAAGATGTAATAAAGCTTTTGATGATCTCTCTTCCAGATGTATCTATGTAAAGTTGTAGGATGGATTGAGTTTTAATAATAAGAAGAGAGACTTGATTAGTTAAACACAGGATACTGTGTTGAGGAACTATAAGGAAAAGAAGAAGAATCCAAAACGTTAATTTAGTATGTTAAAATCTGGGAATTAAGATGTGTCCGAGGATCTCAAGTCAGTCCTGCGAAAAAAAGCTCTCAAAGATTTCCCATAATATGGATAATCACTCTAAGTGAAGTGCTTCTTATGATAGGAAAATACTCCCTTTCATTGATGATTACTTCTTCATCAAAGTCTCTCTTAATCACCTGTGCAGGAGTCTGTCTAAACAGGAAAGAGGTTTGTTCACATGTATGTTTCACATTCTGATAAAGAGCTTAAACAGACCTAATGTTGAAACTCAGGTTGGATTAAATGCATCTGTTGTGAGTGTAAATGTTCACATACTTGCTTCATTACGACACTTGTTACTGAATCATTTCAGTAGAGAGAACAGAAAACTCACCAGAGTTGCCAAGTTTGAGTTTAAATAAGATGATCAAACTGGGGCAAGGCTGGTAGTTTATTTTGAAATCATGGTGAAAAAACAAACAAACTATGTAAGGTCCCTAAAATCATGTTGAAACATCCCATAACTTTTACCACTTCTAACTACCCGGTGAAATTGGTCCCCACACTGCCCCCAACAGGCACTTGCATATTTCAGCTCATGGATGTTTAGATTGAATTTGTTAGGGCATGTATACAAGATATTTTACATTAAAATGAAATACAGGCAAAGATAATACAGTGACATTCTCATTTCTGCAGCCAGCTCACATATCGTAACTTTCTTTTAAGTCCTTTCAGAAAGGAGGCAGAAAAACAGGCATTGAGGTGAAATAGCAGAGCTACTCTGGTTTACATTTGTTTACCGGTTTGTTTGTTTTATTTATACATTACATTATCAGACATTACCAACAGTCATCTAACATGTTGGAATCAACCAAAAACTGTTTTTAACCCAAAATGTTTACAGAAATCTATTCATAGACCATATCAATGGGAACATTTTAATTTGAGCTTTTTTGGTCCTGGGTGGGCTTCAGAGCTTCACCAGTCAAAACTAAACTAGTTCTGAATTTGTAAAAGACCCACTCTGGTGAAAAACACTGCTCAGACTAAAGATATGTCTTTAAGAACCAAGATAATATGTCTGCTTATTAACCGAAACCTTTGGGCTCCGTACGGTCGTTTTGTTTCTCTGCATTGATAAAACTATTGTTGCATTAAAAACACAATTCTGAAATCAGAATTCAGGGCCAGTGCACATAAATCCGAGTGAAGACAAAAGCTCTTTTGACTTTTAGTAGTTTTGTTTAGCTGAAAGTGGTCCGATTTGTGAGTCAGGCCTGACTCAAGTCCAAATCACATAACTTTCATTTGACACCTCAGTGCAGAAGGAAATGAGTCAGGCAGAAAAAAATGGAGTTTTTTTTCTTGCCTGCGCTGTTTTTGCAGCAAATCATATTTATCAAAGGCTTCAGAGAAGAAGAGTGATCTCAGCTGGTGTTCGAGGCTGATGAGTGTGCGTGTGTGTGTAGGTGGAACCAGCTGGATCTGGCCATTGTGTTGCTGTCCATCATGGGCATCACTTTGGAGGAGATTGAGGTCAACGCCTCACTGCCCATCAACCCCACCATTATTCGAATCATGAGAGTGCTGAGGATCGCAAGAGGTATGATTTCCTCACCCCTACCCCGATGCTCAGACACTTACATTGCAGCCTTGCCCACCATGCTCAGCGTTAAACCACCACATCTCTGGGACTTCCCGCTCAGTTGGTTTTACATAAGGGGGGGTCATACACACACACACACACACACACTCAGAAGGGATGAAGCTGCAAGAAACCACAGCTAGTTGTGGAGAAAGGGGAGAATAAATGGAGGAGGAAGTGTGAATGATGAGTAACTCCTGACCTGGAAACTGATCTCTGGGGCAAGCAAGGACAAGATAAAAAGAAGCATTTTGTGTCAGGGTGAAACAGGTTGAGATGAATGAGGAGGGTGTTAGAAGGATGGAGGGACAAAGGTACAGAGGTAAAATGAGCTATTATATGGAAGACTGCATCCATCGATGCTTCAACACAACACAGGAGTCTCCGGCCTTTGAAGACACACTGAAGAAGACTCTCTCTAGTACAAGTTTAAAGTTTAAAAGTACTTCATCCAATCATTTCTCCACAATATAAACCAATAAAACTGAAGTAAAATGGGACATATCACACATTTCAAGAAACCTAAATGTATCTTAGATGTGAACAACATGGCCCAGTCTCTCCTGTCCTTCATCTACTCTTTTCTCTTGTTGCTGTCTTCGTCTGTCTGTCCTTCCTGTCTCATCAGACATCTACACCCTCCTTAGTTTTTCTGAAGTCATTTTAGATGACTGAAATATTTTGAACATTTTTCATTGAGTATACAAATAAAAAATCATGTGTCATTTCAGATATATCCACATCTTTTATTGTAATTCTGCTGATTTTAAAATTGTTAAATGGATCCTGTAGAAGTTTCTGGATTAACAAAACTTCTCCCAGTATGTAATGACACTGAAAGGAATGAGTCAGGTTAGTTTGTTTTAGCAGCATGTATTTATCTCTACATTTAAAATTATTCAGTTATTCGTTTACAGTCAAAATAAACATGAATGCAGTTATATATTGTGAAAAGGGGGGGACTTCCTTGATGTCCCAGCTGACATTGGGGAAGAGGCACGGTACACCCTGGACACATCACCAGTCCATCACAGGGCCAACATACATAGACACACAACCATGCACACACACACTTCTATGGACAATTTAGAGTCTCCAATCAGCCTACCCCCAAGGTGCATGTGTTTGGACTGTGGGAGCCGCTAACACAGGGAGACAGGCACATATACTAATGGTATCGTATCGATAAGATATCTCTATTTGAGAAACATTTAACTCATTTGCAGCCTGCCATTGTCATAGAAGATGTCTTTGGCAGCCAGTGTGTTCATGGTGTGTGTGTGTGAGTCTTAAATAAGTGATGACATGCCTCCCACAGTCAATGGAATCCTCCCATCAGAAAGCTCATCGTTGTTCAATATGTGGAAGTCTGTGACTGAATACAGCAGGATTGGGCTCTAAGTGGGAAAAAATGTGTCCTTTCAATTTCACAGCAGGTTTGATGGTACTAGTCACAGCTCTGCATTGCAGAGCTGGAAAATCTTAACAATGGATTGACACTTTCTAACTCTTTATGCATACACTTGTTTCTCCACAGTGCTGAAGCTCCTGAAGATGGCGGTGGGCATGAGAGCTCTGCTGGACACTGTTATGCAAGCGCTGCCTCAGGTACAAAGTCACTCAATTCACCATGCTCCGTTTTTTAAGGACTCAAATCATAATGTGTTTCACAGAAGCTGTTCATTTAATGAAATCCCTCTTTACAAAGTTTTATATTTCAGGGACTTCTCTTTTTCCATGAACCTTTTTCCAACTCTTATTTGCATTGTAAGTCTCCTGCAGAGATCTGGGAAGGAAATGTCTTTTGAGTGTTGGTTTTGAACAGTGGTGGGTGGATTTGAAGGTGGGTGAAGTCTGTTAATTAGAGCAACCTTCAGAGTGTTTAGACAGAGGTAAAATAAAACAGAAAATAAACAGACCCGGCATACTTTGATAGCACCTCTTTCGTTCCTGCTCAGAGACAGTGTCGGACTGTTCAGGCTAAATTCTCCTAAAGCTTGTCAGAAATGCTTATGGTGAAAAAACTTGATAACAGGATGTGATGCGGGTGTGAGCACGTTGCTACACGCTAATTTACACTGACAGCAAATCCTCCAGCTTTTCATTACCTGGGCCCACCTCTGTATTACGGCTGTAATTCCCTCTTATCCGAGTCACTCATCTGTAATTAGCATCTCGCTTTCCTCTAAGAGCCCTAACAATAAAATTGCCATCTTGAAACTCCAGTTTTTGTGGTTCTGGTGTGTTGGTCGTTTTGGGTACATGTTTGTATTTATAGATTCACAGTTATTAATGAATTCTTGTGAACATTCTGGCCTTTATCGTACAGTAGATAGATGGGAAAGGGGGTCAGAGAGAGAGAGAGAGGCTGGGAAGAAAACTGGGTTGGCTGCATCAAGTTGTAGCCCGTCTCTGCAGGCGAACCTCATGAATGTTAAAAGCAACAAGAAAACACTTTTTCCACAGTGTTTCTGTTTGGTTATTTTATCTTGTGAAGCCTTTTTCTGATGGTTTGGTAACCATGCTGCTATGGTCTGCTGGTTCCTCTCTATGTGCAAACTGCAACAGACATGGCATAGCATTTATTGCTGAAGCTTGTGGCATTCACCGCATAACAGGCAGTTTCTAACAGCTAACTAAACTCAACTTTCTTCCAACGGATCCGGGTTGGATGGGATATTTTGGCACCCTTAAAAATAGGACCGATCTGTCCCTGTACTGACCTGGTCATGTTGCTGGATACAGGGCTTTATTCTGCTCGGACATTATGCCCTGCTGTCATTCAGACACTCCCATCTGAGAGTGCATCTCTCTCTGTAATTCACTCTTACAGGAGCTACACCATACCATTGTTATAACACCTCAAACAGTTCTCTGTGCACCGAAACACAATTCTCCTCCAAACAAACAACTGGTAAAAATAGAAGTTGAGTTTAAGCATGGCTGGCAGGCATTTTGCTTGGTAGCTGCATTAGATAAGCAGAAGAGAATAAATGGATGTGAAAAGTGTTTTTGCTCCATGTACTAGTTTAAAAGAACATGTCATTGTGGTCTCAACGTCAGCCGATTAAGTTAGTCTTCCCTCACTATGTTGATTTGAAATCTTGTCTGTATTTGATCGGAGTTAGAACCACACAAGCAAACGTTACCTGTGATTGCAGGTACTGAGGAACTAATCCACACATGGCTGAAAACCAGTAAAGTAATTCAGACCCTAGTGGTCATTCTTGGAACTGCTGATGTAGACGTCCTCAACACCCACCTTTAGAGTTGTGGGTCATTTCAAAAGTACCAACTTAATATCAAATCCTTTTTGCTGGACAAGTTTCTCCTTTAAGCTTAGCCCCTGGCTCCTGCGATGGAAATTGAATTGTCCCAGGAAAGCTCACCTCACATTAAACTCCCTATCTGTCCTTTGTCCCTGCAGGTTGGCAATCTGGGTCTACTCTTCATGCTCCTCTTCTTCATCTTTGCAGCATTGGGAGTGGAGCTGTTTGGTGACTTGAGTAAGGACATGTGCTCTACTTAAATAGGCTGGGAGGAATGCATAGACATGCACCCAGCCTTCAGCCCTCAGTGTGGGTTTAATCTACCTGATTTTAATTGCTTTCCAGAATCTTTTGTGGAAATACCATATTGATCTTGCTAACTGTGTCTCACAGCTGATGGGGTAGTAAAAAGAAGAATCACAGTAATTATCATTTCATCGCAAAGCCCTGGGAAAAGCAACAAATGTCACTATCTTTACATCTTTGTATCTGTCTTACTCTGTTTTCTCCCTCATTTTTCATCGCGCCCCTCTTCCTCCTCGTCTCCTCAGTTTGCGATGAGCTCCATCCGTGCGAGGGTCTGGGTCGCTATGCAACATTCAGAAACTTTGGGATGGCTTTTCTGCTGCTTTTCCGAGTTTCAACCGGTGACAACTGGAATGGCATAATGAAGGTGAAACACACATATATGCCTTCACACACTGTTTTAAGATGTAGAAAATCCTTTACGTTTTACACTTAAATGACAATTTCTGTTACAAAACAACAATCTAACCACCAGTTCTCATCGTGGCTTCCAGTTTGCTATAGTCAGTTTGAAACTTTGATTAATAATTAAATCAAACTTCCAGATTATGATCGCATTGTTGTTTTTCTACACAGGACACGCTGAGGGACTGTGCCCAAGACACTGGTACCTGCTACAACACTGTGGTTTCTCCCATCTACTTTGTCTCCTTCGTTCTGACCGCCCAGTTTGTCCTGGTCAACGTCGTCATTGCGGTCTTGATGAAGCATTTGGAGGAGAGCAACAAGGAAGCCAAAGAAGAAGCAGAGCTGGAGGCAGAGTTAGATCTGGAACTCCAGATGGATGCAGGGGACACGGCATCAAGGTCCCCCCAACTCAACCCTCTGGCCCTGGGTATGGATAGGTCAAGCTCTGGGGGTTCCCCCTGGAGGTCTACAGGAGGCGTGGATATGGAGCAGGAGACGAACGGTCCTATGGACTCGCCCACTGCTGAGAGAACCAGAGACTCTGTTAACATCAGAGCAGAACCCCCCTCATGTGCAGAGCCCCAGCTGGAGGTAAAACTATACTTTGTACATTTTTCATGTGTGTGTCCACTGAGTTGTATTGTGTGTTGTTTCTGGCATGTCATGGTTGTGCCATAGTTTTAAATTATTTGTGTGTTTTCCTAGTCTTGCATCTGTCCCATTTTACCCCATTAGACTTTAATTTTATTCATAAATAAAGCACAATAAGGTAGAAATGCATGGACCGGGTTACATCTGGTACAGACATCTGAGACTCGTGGGAAGATAAAGATTACAGGAAAGCCTCTGAAAACATAACTGATGCATGACGTCTGTCTCTGTTCTCCTAAAAACGTCTCCTCTCTCTGATCCTAATTACATATTGGGTTTACATTCACACAATTACACATAAAATGACCCTGAATGAATTTTCGGACAGAGTAATGTGAGCAGTCAAAGCAGCATTGAATGTGACACAACAGATCCTCTGATGTTATTTCCTGCTGGTGACCAGGCTGCTACAGTGGTCTGATGACCCCTACCTCTCCGGTCATTAATTGACTCTGGTCCAGACCATTAGCTAATACTCCAGTTTAGGGAAGAAAGCATTAAACATGCCAGCTGCAGAAATAACGGATTTCTTGCTCCTGCTGTTTATTTTTGCAGTCAGTGTGTAAATAAACTAAGCAGGACATAGTTCTGTTAAGCTGGCTGCACCAGAGAGCCTGGCACCTTTAAAATACTTTTATGTGACATATAGTTCAAGTTTATTTCATTATTACACTATTTATTTGGCAAAAACAAAACCAAAATTCAGAAGTAGTGCGTAAAACACTAATTACATCCTGTAGTTCTGTTGCTTTCAGAAACACCTGTTGATATGACATCGTCTTGTTCCACTCTTCCTTATAAAGTTCCTTGAGTTTGTGTTTTTCAGACATGTATTATTCTAAGGTCTGGTCACAGCCTTTAGATCAGGTTACGGTATGGGTTTTGACTTTTTCATTGCAAAACCTTAAAAATTAAGAATCCCTTTGGGCATGTTCACGTTATGAGACCCAACATTGGACTCACGCTTGACTCCAAAATAGTTAGGTATATAAAGAAATGTATGTTTCTTTTAATAACTGCAAGGTGTCTAATTTTGTGGCTATGGAAAAAGCCCTGATCATCAGCCCTCTGCCACCGTGCTGGACAGTTGGTATAAGGTGTTTGTGAAGTTTGGTTTTCTCCAAATGTGGCACTGTCCATAAAGACCAAACTCATTTCTCATCTGAACAAAGGACGTAGCAGAAATCATGCAATATCTTTTTAGATCCAACTTTCTAAGCTGTCTCACCAAGAGAGAGAAGGCTCTTTTTATCCAACCTTTCCAAAAGAGTCGTACTTGTTCAGTCTCTTTCTCCATCATGAAAGTCACTATTTAATATACTAAGTGAGATCTGGTAAGTCTGAGATGTAGCTCCTTGTCCTCTGAACACAGCACTGTCTGACCCTGGAATTGAACTTGCGGGACCTTCACTCCATCACTGGTGATTAATCTTTCTCACTGTACAAAGAATACCTCAAAACATTTTATAAAAGTTCTTGCAACCATCCCCAGATCGACGGGCAGCAACAGTTTCTTTTTTAAGCTCATTGCTGATGTCTTTCTCCTTTGGCATTGCACTTATACAAACCTCAATGCTGCAGATCATTACAGTGCTAAAAGTGCTCTATCTTTATAGATGTGCTTAGATTGATCATTATCAGTAAATCATTTCCATTCCAACCAATAGCCCCTTGCTGTTATTAGCTATCTTAACTCTAATGGACAAGAAAGGATGGATTTAATTGTTCTCTTTTTCTTCTTTTTCTCTTAGTTTTTTATGAAAGAGTTTATGACACTGTAATGTGCTATGTGTTGTTTATCTGAGGTCATATTTAACTTATTTTAAGACCTGTTAATGAGTGTTTTTGAAGATCTGGCCATGAAAACGTGTTAGACTACATTCCTTTCCCCTCATGCTTCATAGCAATGATCCAAGCTGAGCGTTTTATAATCTTTACAGTACATTGTCTGTAAAAGCTACATATATACTACAAATCTAACCCTGCAAATTACACACCTGTCTGAATGTCTCTGGATTGGAGTCGACAAACAAAGTGTATCCAGAAAATTATAACTGTATCCATGTTTATTGTCTTGCATGGCTTACTCTGACTCATAACAGTGGTTTACAGTTTTTGCTCCTTAGTTACTGCATGTTTCTAAGCGTGTGCGTGTGTGCGTGCATCTGGTCCCTGCAGGCAACATGCCAGCCGTAGACAGGTCACAGTGCCATGGGAAAGCTGAACCACAGGGTCTTGTTCACTGCAACAGCTATTTCCAGACAGCAGGGAAATTTTGGGGATAGGAAATCGAGGTCTTGCTGTTGTTGTGTTTTCTGTTTAAGATGTTATCCATGTGTCTCTGCTACTTTAGCAAAACATGAGCAGTTCAGTCACAATTGCCTCCAGTCCGGCTGCAGTGTTGTAGTGCCCTCCAGTGGTTGAAAGTAACAGCACATGTGAGCTTTATTAAGTTTGGTTAAGATAAGTTTGCATGCAGTTGTTAACAAAAGCAAAGTACGGAGGATGTGGGATGTGTTCCTTTTGTTGTTTGTGTTAGTATATCTGTTTCCCCTCCTTTCTTTTTTTGTAATCTATTCTTCTCTCCACATATATTTGTGTTGACCTCCTGTCTTCTCATTCATCCGACCCTATTTTCTTCTGTTTCTGTCTCTCCTCTGTCTCTCTCCCTGCATTACTCAAGTTTGTCCAGCGGAGGGCACTGTTTGACTCGGTGTCCCTGGTCATCCAGGGTTCAATGGAATGGGAGTTGAATTTGATGGACAACCTGTCTGGCTCTATCTGCCACTACTACGCCCTGCCCCCCAAGCCCAACAAGCACAACACCGACAAGAAGGTCAATAATCACAAGAAAACCCAGCTGGAAACTCGCCTCATTTCACACATCCACGTCCCACCTTGTAGCATGAGTGTGTGTGCAGCATGGCACAAACATTACCAATGCTCCTGTTAGGACAAAAATCAGCTTTTTCTTCATTTTCTAAGTCACATCAACCATAGAATACACACATCTTTGTGTATTTATGTCTTTTACCAAAGGCTCAGTTGTTGTGCTGAAGCAGAAAGGTTGTTGGATTGAATCAAAGCATGCAGCCACATTGCAGCAGTTCATCACCCATCACGCCCCGGCTTTCTGACAGACTCATCTAACTTCAGCTTTGCTCATTAAATCTGTCTGTGATTTCTTTTAATCCGTACATGTTAATTCCAACACTGGTTAAAGTTAGCTTAGTAACAGTCTTCTCATCGCTGCACAGTATCTTTAGTTTGTCCGGTTCTATTTCAGAAAATGTTTAAACCGCATGCTCCTCGTTCACGTTGGGCTGCACAGGATCCTACTTCAGATACAACACTCTAGCCTGATGTCTAAAATATTTCAACCAATAAATGTCTCCTAGATAAAACTGCTGTTACAGCAGGAGAGAAGACTAGAAAACATAGGGTGAAATATTTTTCTGAGTAAGTTGTGGTCTCAGTTGCTAGATTAGTTCATTTAGTGAATTATCCCATTTAAAATTAAATTTAAAAGAACTGCCTGTGTTTTTGAGTAGATATTTACTGACTGGGAATCTGACTTTGGTATCGATCTGATACCAATTTTAACTGATTTTTTTACGGGTTTTTTGTAAGACAGAAAGGTTTTGTTAACCTTCTTGACATGTTTTGGCCTCTTCCTGTGGTCTTCTTCGGTTAAAACCAGTTAAAACCAATAAGGACAGTATGAACTTTCACCAAAGATCCGATACCAAGTAGATCCAGGGCAACTATCATTGTACAAATATCACTACGAATGCTTGATGATGGTTAAATTTGGGTGAGAGGGGTTAGATGTAATCCCAGTGTCTCAGTGAGATGATTTAATGTGAAATAACACATTTCAAGATTCGATCACATTTTACTAAGTTATAAAACACTAAACCAGATTAATAATGTTATACATTCTGCTCTGGGATATATTTAGCTATCAACACAAGAGCACACAGACTTGTTGTAAGACTTGGTTAGATAGATTGTTTTGGCAGTGTGCCGTGACATAGTTAGCAACACTAAAATATCTCGGCTTCAACCATTTATTTCTAAACTGATGGCTAAGACAAGGCAAACTTCCCCCAAACAGTTTAAATTGACTTATATTGACTTAGGTCCAGACTAAAGTCCTCACAGTTTAAGCTCTAAGGTGCACAATCATTTTGAGCCATTTTTCCAGTTTAAATCAAATTGAGCCTCTCCTGTCCACCATACGTCACATCCCACCTATCTCAGCAGACTCTACATGAGTTTGCTTCATTCTCCTGACTCTACTTGTTTTTTTAATGGTATGACATGTTTGTGCATCTTTATAGGAAATTGCCTACTCAGCAGAACATACTTTTCTTACATGCAAGTCTGCTGCTCAATCAATTAGCTTTGGATGACTGGAGTCCTGAATAATGCATCCGGCTGCTTCTTTTTCTCATTTGAGGACAGGATTTGTACAATCACATCAGCAGAGCAAAAACTCCATCCACTAAAAGCATTAAAGGATTGGAAATGACAGTATTAGAAGCCACGGGCCACCCTTCTCCTTCCCATACTTTGGCAGAAATGCTTTCCATCGGGTTTCAACCCATCCCCTCTGTGCGCTAATTGTCCATTTGTTTGTCAGAAAGCATTTCCCCTGTTAAGAAAGTGGAAAGGCAAATATGCAGCAACTTCTCTGACAGAAACCAGAACTTTTTTAAAACTTTAAAACAGACAGAAAAGACTTTTAAAGCATTACCTTTACGCCTGTGCTGTGAAATGACTGCATTGGGATGTGAATAGTGTGTATCATCTCCAGATGTTATTTCTTCATTCAGATGCATCAGACTTTAATTTTTTCCTTTTTGGGTTGCTTTACAATAAGTAACCCCAGCATCCATTTAGAGCTAAAACATATTGAAATTGAGATTAAACAGATGTGCTTTGCAGGCTTTTCTGATTTTTCACACTTGTTTTCCTTTTTTTTTCCTCTCCTCCCAGTACCAAACATGTGATTTAAAAGTTGTATCTTTGTTTGCTACAGGGTTTTATCTGTTGTGTCCTGCTATTTGTGTGACGCACTGAGTGTGCGTTTGTTCTCTCTGCTCACAAGCGGTTGTCTCTTCCTGCCTAGATCCCTCTAGCGGAGATGGAAGCTCTGTCTCTGGCCTCTGAGAAATCCTGGTCCCTAGCTCTGACTGACGACTCGGCCCCCGACGATTTTAACCCCCCCTTTCTAACCAGTCTGGAATGCAATGTACCAACAGTTTCTCTCCTTCTCTTTCTCCATTGCTCTGAAGTATTTCGTACTGTGTCACTACGGGGCTCTTCCAAAGCCACTTGTGCACCGCTACTCTCACACTCTTGTGTTTAATCCCCTCTGGTGAACCAGATTGTGATTGAACGTATTTATTAAATATTTTTTATTAAAAAGTTTTTGTGAAAATGTCACACAGCCTACTCTCAACATTCAAAGAGCAAAGCAACTTTTGCTCTGAACAAATTTAAAATGACCCTCTTCAAACATTAGCTGGCTCATCAGAACAACTGTAATTTCCCACTCAGGTTAACCACTCAAAACGCTTTACGGTACATGCCACGTTCACACCCCAATAAACACACCTGAAGCAGACTTTAGTGTTTTGCACATGTCAGGGAAAGCCTGGACTCTTCCAGATAGTAGATAATATGTTGTATTCTGGATATGCTCACTTATATTGCTGGCCTGATATCAGCTTTTTATTTACTATACAGTCATGTGGCAGACACTTTTATCCAAAGTGACTTACATATGATAAGCAGTCGTTGTAACCATAGCTATTAACCTAACATGCATGTCTTGTGGGTGGGAGGAAGCCGGAGAACCCACGCATACACGGGGAGAACCTTCTTGCTGTGAGGCCACAGCGCTAACCACTGTGCCACCATGCTGCCCAAAATACATTTATCAGAAACATTCTTCCCCACCTTCGTTCTTTTCTGAGTAAGCAGAGACGTTCTTTACACTCTCCAACCATCACTGCATAGTTTTTCCTTCCACACATGTTTAAAATCCTCATTCAGCTACACTTCGCCAAGGCACATCACACACGCTGAAGTTAGCGCGCAACCAATGAATGGATGATAGAGCATGAGGAATGTAGTGATGTGACTGCCTGGAGAAAAACATTCAATTCAACTTTATTTATACAGAGTCGTCTCAAAGGGCTTCACATACAGTTAATCGCACAACAGCAGACATAACACAATAAACACAGTAATGATTACACTAAACTAAGCAGACCCAGGACATCCTGTCCTTAGACCCTCCTTCTCGGTAAGGAAAAACTAAAAAACCCAGTTGTGGGGATAAAAAAACGAAGAAACCTCATGGAGCCCACATTGAAGGAGAGATCCTCTCCCAGGACGGACAGGCAGATGTACCTAGGACTGTTATCACTTAGCTCATCTACAATCTGAAATAAACTCATTTTTATCTGCACTTGACAGACTGGCATGTTTAAAATCAGAGTCTTGATTGTTAATAGGAGGGAAATAATAAACCATTTCATTTATTTTATTAGTAATTGCTTGCAAAGGATTAATTAAATGAGCTGTTATAAATTATTATCAGCATCAGAATACATAAGTAATGGTTTGATGCTGTAAAAATCGGATCTTAGCTATGTTTGTTACCACCTCATCCATAGTGATGCTTACAGATGTCTCCAAGCCAAAACTGAAGTATCCATCCCTCTGTCTGCATCCCACAGGACTCTGTGATTGAAGTAAAAATGAGTTTAATGTCATCTGGTGCAGGATGTACTTAACTTGTGCTGTGGTTCCTTACTGATCACGCAGCTCCCCCACAGAGGGTCAGTCTAACCTTGGCTTGCACTGCACATCCAGGCCATATGGTGGGATGGATTTATATACCATCAGTGACAAGGCACAAAGAGAGTGAAGAGCTAGAGGAGTACAAGTAGCTTTGAAAGACCTGGGTGAATCTAACCATGTGCCCACCTAATTTCTCTATCATTTCACCTTTTCAGCCTGGTGTTTTTTTTGTTTACTTTCCAGTCCAGTCCAGTCTAGTCCAGTAGAGTAGTGCGCCTCCTCACCTGCAGTTTTCTCGCCCTCTTCTCTGCTTTTCACTTCTTTCTTCTTCCTTGTACTCTCTTCGGTTTTTGTCTTACTCTATGCTTTAGATGTGAGTCCCTGTCTCTTCTCAGAGTCCTCAGTGTCTGTCCTGTCCTCTGTCTACTGGTGAAGTGGTTTTCACTCCTCTCGGAGCTGTCTTGTGTCTGCAGGGGGTTGTAGAGTGTGTAGGAGCTCTGGTAGCTCTGTGGTGGATGTTAACTGGTTCTGTAATGGGTCAGGCTGCTGCACAGTGCCCTAGCTGACACACAATCACGGAGCAGGACTGCGTAAAGTTACAAAGCAGATAAAAGAAATAATAGATATGTCTGACAAATTAATGTGGATTTGGAGAGGTTCCTGTGATATGTGGCAGCTCTGTGCCAGTCGATTCTAACGTGCAAATATCCTGTCTGTTCTCTGTGTATGCTGATGATCACCGTCTCTTTGTTGCCATGGTGTCTTAGAGAGATAACGGCTATCGATGTTTTAGAAAGGTAAAGTATAGCTGCAGCCCTTGTCAATCCAGCAGGAAACTGACTATCTGCTCTGTTTGTCCAGATGGAGCAGGTCTGTTCAGGGGAGCCACTGAAGGAAAACCTACTGAGTGTCAGAAAACCGGCGGTGGGACGCACCCACTCCCTCCCCAACGACAGCTACATGTTCTTCCCCCTGCAGCCCTTTGGGCCCACGCCTCCAGTTCCTGCACAGCTTCCCGTACAAACACAGGGGCCCCACATACTGGGCATCCACAGGACCCAATCAGGTAATACAACTCTGTACATTCTTGTGAGTCGTCTCTCCTCTGAGGTAAACAGATAACCACTTTTTTGTTGGTTACTTGTTGGTGTTGTGTACTCAGGCTCCAGTTGTTCGGTGCATTCTCAGCCTGAGGAGTTTTCCCAGCAGCTGACTGTTCCCACAGACTTCTTCAGACCCATCAGTCCCCACAGCCACTCAGACTCTGAGAGTATACCACGACAGCCCCCTCCCAGACGCACACACACATTCAGCCGTACGCTGCGCAGACAGGTAACTAAGCTACACTGTTTACACACTGATGACATTAGGGAACATGAGAAAATCCTGCAAAGACCTGATAAGAGAACTGAGAGATTCCTTTTGGACCTTTAGCCGATCCAGCAGGGGTAGACAACTCGAAGGCTGCAGTCCTGCAAGTGTTGCAAGTTACCCTGCTGCAACACATCTGGCTCAAGTCAGTGGATAATGAAAAACTTTGTCAAACACTACTAGAGTTTGCTAAATAAGCCTGAGTCAGGTGTGTTGCAGCTGAGAAACGTGGGATACTTGCAGGACTGCAAGGATGGAGTTGCTCACCTATGGTCTATATGGAAGGGTGGCCCTCTAGAAACCATTCTGAAGAAAGGGGAAAAGGGAGACACATCGGTGGTAATAGGTTTTATGGAATAATAAATCTCCCAACAGCTTAGTCTTTAACATTATTTAGCTTGTTTACATGACCATCAAAATCCAACATCTGGGAGTAATCAGCTGATTATCTCATCTACAAGCACCTTTTGAAAAAACCTTTGCTTACATTTTTAGTCCTTTGTCAGATTACACATTAACTACCTGTTGTTTTTAAAATATTTGGCCTTTGTTAAACATGTCTTAGCACGAGCTGCTAATAATAGTCCAAAGGTTTGTAAAATAAACTATACGTGAATTTTGCCCTGTTTGTAGTCTGACTTCCAGCTGCTGCACGTCTTTGTGTTTTCTTTTGTGTTTTACTAAATAAACCAGATAAGTTCAGGTCCACATGAAAAAAGGAAATCTAAGTGTGTTAATCCAGTTTCTTATAGTCAGATATCGCTAAGCATTGTGGGATCACTTTGACAGAGAACAGAACAAAATGAAGCTAATATCCAAAGAAGATCCATACCTGAAAACTACCTAAATAAATGACCAGAAAAGCTTATCTGAGGGGCTCAATGCCTTATGGGTTGTATTTCTATGTATGTTTGCACCTGTTTAATTGAATCTCTGCACTTATTTCCCATTTTCTTGCATGTGATGAAACTCATGAACGTTTCTGTGTGACTGTAAAACTAACGCACTGTTATGATACTTGTTTGTTAGCACTGTTTCCCCATTTCAGCAAAAATATGACATAAAGATCATCAGAGTTAGTAGAAACTTCCCTTTGAGTGGTTTAAACACCACTGTGGAAACCTAGTTTATAGCTTCCTGTGCACGTTCTAAACTATGTCACTTTCTTCCCTCCCTCCCTTCCTGCTCCTCCTGGCATTCCTGTTCATTTTGCAACTGATGCGCCGTCCTGATTTGTTTTTGGCTTTTCTTCCACATTGTATCTGTTTTTCTTTGACCTCAGCTCAGTTGGTCCCAGAAGCCGCCCGACCCTGAGCTACTGCTCAAACACAGATACTCCTGTTTCTGAAACAGACTGTAGCTTCCACACTAAGCCTTTCAGAAACACCGGACTCCATCACCAACACACACACATTCAGACTTCCTCTCTTTTTTTCCACCTTTGTCCCTCATTCACTCACTCAAATGTTTTCTTTTACTGCTTACCATCAATCACAGAGCATCTGCAGCTGTCCAGCAGTAGTTATGGTTTTTCCTTTATAGGGAGTAGTTAACTAGATTCCAGTGGATCTACAGAGTAGTCTTCCTGGATATTTGGAGTGATGGAATGTATCTTAGCCAGATAAAGGTGTAATGTGACAAAAAAATCACCCTCAATTCAGTGCATTTAATGTATTTCACACTATATATATGTAAAACTCAGGGGTTTCCTACTAAACAGCCAGTGCTTTCCCTATGCATTTGGCCATTTTGTACTCACAATACCATGACAATAGAGCACAAGCAAATTTTGTAACTCCTAGTTGTTAAACAAACTTACTTTACTTGAGTTCATTTTTCTATGAAGAGAAAAAGAACTGATTTTTCCTACTGTTCAAGGGTGCGTTTCTAGAATATATTGTTTACTGTTGTAATATCTCACTTTAGCCACTAGGTGTCGCTGTGGTCATATTGTTTAGGGCTCATGCAGGGAAGCCCATGACTCCCAACCCCTGTTAAATAAGCCAAGCTTCTGAAAAAAACCATGCATGCAGGTCTCCCTTCACACCCCTGCAGATCGAAGCCCTGCTTTAATTATCAGAGTCACTGCTAACAATGAAGTCTGTGAGGGACGAAGACAAGTCCATGAGCACAATTTAGTCATCATTTTCTTCCTCAACTCTTGCTTCTCTGCAGTAGTCACACGTTTTTCCCTCTGTCTATTGGCCTCTCACCCTGTGCGTGGCTCTGTGTAGATGTCAGGATGAAGGCAACAGTCATCGGGATTTGGTTGGAAAATTCTACTGAAAACTCCACTGATTGTTTACAGGGTTTTGTGTCAATGGGCAGAGGTTAGAGGGTCATGCAGTCCGGGTCAAAGTTCAGATTGTCTGCCAGCAGTCATTTCAGAGGACCAGTGATACCATAGTAAATAAGTAAACACATAAAGCTGAGTGTGTGTGCTCCCCGAGAGGAGAAAGAAAAAAACAAGAAAGAAAGATGACACCCCCGTCTTGTTTCTTAGAAGCAAAAGCAAAAATAATGTTTTCTTGGAAATCTTATGAAATGTCTCAAGCTGTTTGTGAAATGATAGCAAATATGCACTGAGTTAATATTTGCTTAGAAACAGATTAAAGTAAGACATTTTTATTGAACATTTTCTTTATCGTTAGAAATTAAATATAAATCATAACAGATTTGACTTAGAAAAAGTCAACAGAACTGTAAAAATCCTAACATGCATGTCTTAGATTGCTAAGAAGCCAGTTTTTCTTCCTATTAAACTATTAAACTCCTTTAAAACATTTCTTCCTATTAAACATAGGAAGTTGTCCATAGTAACATATGGAACATATGTTATGTTTAATATGCAACATATTAAACATAATAGTTTCTGAAGCATTTAAAAGTTTCTCTTTGGAGCTTTTACACTCCTTTTCCTGACCTATTAGCCATTAAAGTAAAACATATGGGCACTCACAGCTTAGAAAAGTGTTGAAATCAGGAAATAAGAACAAGTTGAGCATTGATTTGACACAGGATGTAAGAGGTACTTCTTAATCTACTCACTATAGGCTGAAGCTTTGTCAGAAGAACCTTCTTACAGAAAGAAAACAGAAGAAAAGGTTGAGGTGTTCTATATAACACAGAAATTGGACTTAAAGTCAGTGAAACAGGTGTGATGGAGTTAAAAATCCTTATATAGTCCAGATTACATTATTTAGAAGAGGTGGGACATTCAGACAGAAAGTCTTTCAACAAACCTCGAGAACTATTCCTGAAGAATGCTTAAACAGTCTGAAGTTTGATTAATTATTTGTGTCTGGTACGTTTTACAATAAAATAAACATTTGGCACCACGCCTGACCCAAAAGGAAACACATTACTGTAAAGTTCCACTGCAGATACACATCTTAAACTCATATGAGGAGCACACATACTTCTGCAATGCAAAAGCAAACAGCCACGACTGATTTAGGAGAATGAGACCAAAGATAAAACAAAGCAGTTACTATGTTTACACAACCTTCTTGTCAAATGTTAATCTGGAATAATGATGTTGAGCAATGTCATGCACAACCTCTGGGTTTCTGGGTCATAATTCATGGCAGAATGCTGTAATCCATCCTTCTGCTCAGTTAGCAGAAGAGAGACTGTGAGAACATGCTAGCCAGCCTGAGCTTTGACCCAAACTGCTGCTTCTCATCCTCATCACCACACACTAACAAGTCTTCCCCTCTCATCCTCTCTGATCCTAAACCTCTGCCTCCTCTTTTTTCCCCCTACCTTTCCTCTCATTCCATATTTACCTCCATCTCTTCGCCGCGCCTTCTAAATATTTCACTTCCCCTCCATGCCCCGTTTTCCAGGTCGCGGTGTCCACTGATTCTCAGGAGGCCCTTTGTTCCGATGGAGGGGGGAGCAGTGAAGGACTTGTGAATGTGGCCGCTTTGGGCCTACCTCCATCCCCGACCACCTCTCCATCCCGCTTCTATCATCATCCGCATCTCCATCAGCAGCCGACTCTCTGCCTGGTTCCCGCCACACCAGGCGCCTCCCCGAAACGCCCCAGCAGCGTTCACACCCAGCACCAGGACCAGCACTGCCTCGCCTCCTACTCATCCTCATCCTCCCCCCTGCCTCCTCCACCCTTACCAGCCAGGCCACAGCAGCAGCAGGAGGAGGCGTCCGAGGATCAGGAGGTATCGCTAATTACCTGTGCAGGGCTGGCTGGCAGTGATGACATGATGGCGGAGGACGGCAGCAGTAGCGGAAACGAGGGTTACACCAGCTATGAGGGCTGCCAGGAGAGTGGGAACCCGTGTTTGAGGCAGCTTAAGAGGTTCCACAGCGTGGACACACAGGGCCGTAGCACCCTCTTGCCCCGCCCACGCCCTCACTCCTGGCTGGACGACCCCCGGCGCCACTCCGTGGAAGTGTGCTCAGCGGTGGATTCCAGCCCGCAGCGCAGCACCGCTTCCACGTCCTCCGGCTTCGTGTCTCAGGCTGACAGCCTGCAGATTCAAAGCCAAACCCCCACCCAGACCTCATTGACCTCTCCCCGCCGCAAGAAGAAGATGAGCCCTCCCTGCATATCTGTTGACCCTCCGGACGGACATGAGCCCCAATGTGGCCTCTACCCAAACCTGGGTGGGCTTGGGGGGTTAGGAATGCCCCCTCCTCTGCCCAGCAGGGACACTTTCCTGAGGAGGAGAGCGCCCTCTAGTGACTCCAAGGACTCATTTGACCTGGGAATGGGAGAAGGCCCAGGACAAGATGGAGGTTCGCCCAGCCCTAAGTTATTAACTCTTCCTAGCTTCTCTTTTGAGAAGACAAACTCTGAGCACTGAACACTGATACAAACCTACACAAACACACATCTACACACACACATACACCGGACGGATCTTTAACACACGCACACAAACACATGATGCACCTTGTGTATCTGTGATGGTGATAGTTCTAGTAATAATGCTGTAGAAAGTAATAATGGTGAAACTACAACCAACAGTAAAAACATCCTTGGTTTGATGAGGAGTGCAGTACTGTAGTAGTGTGACCATCCCTTGTCTTTGTATTGTTACTGCCAAAACAACCAGAGAAGAAGAAGTGACAGCTGATACAACAAACATGACTATTCATCTGCAACATCTGCATGCCACCGGCTGCAGCTCGACACCTCCTCTCTCTCCAAATCTCTAGAGCAACATCAGCACCAGAGATTTGGCGCCCCCTGTGGTCACTGTCAGAACTGCCTGGTGTTGCACAGGGTGGACCCGGACAGTGGAGGTAAAAAGCAATATGAACGTTTTTAGAGACACTATTTTCTTAAATTATTGGGCCATAGTATTTGTACAGAACATTGTTTTTTTTATTTCATTTAGTTGTTATTTCATATCTTTTATGTGAGTTTTCTTTCTTTTCCCTTTTTTTTTTTTTTTCCTGTTGGTCTGAGTTAATGTCAGTAAAAAAAAGGTACAAAAGTAACCAATGGCAGTGTTTTTATCTTCTTGACTTGG
>JBAMHV010000023.1:17359082-17373516 GCA_037177535.1 Pseudomugil gertrudae
TTGGAGCCCCGCTCACACCAGGAATCGAACCGGCAACCTTCTTGCTGTGAGGCCACAGTGCTAACCAGCCGCACCACCGTGCAGCCCTTATTTAGTTTTCTTTAAACAATATTGATCATACACAGTGGAAAACAATCGAGGTCCAGACCTCTCGTCCTATGTTAGCCAAGTAAGTCAACAGATCCAGCAATACAATTAGCAACCCCGTACGTCACCCCTTTCTATTTGAAGAAGGTGACACAGCAAATGTCAGATACATGTACATGTACAGTGAGCTCTTACCTTCATTCTACAGTTCCTCTGAAACTCTGATCATTCAAGGTGATGACCTGCAGGTTTTAAATGTTTCTATACTTCCACGCAACTGAGTGAACTTTCTGATTATTTTATGCACAGCAACACTAAGGCAATAAAAGCTATCTCTGTCAGGTTCCTGGATAAAAAGCTAAACATAAATGAAGCCCTTCAAAGGCTGAAAATGTTACATTTCCAACAAAACATCTATGCAAAGCTTGTTTTATACCCGAAAAAGTTAAACTAATTCAAAGCTTATAAGTATGTAATGTGAGTCGCAGGCTGCAGACTACATAGTTTTTTTAAACCCGTTTGAGCCAAGATCTCTAAAATATCATATGTTGGTGTTATTTTCATCATAAGAATTAGTTCAGAGTCTGTCATCCTATCAATAAAGAGAATCACAAACATATCTGCAACAATAGAAACCTGCATTTTTACCGTAGTTTATTTTTGTTTTGAAGTAGCCTGTAGAAACAGTTAGATGCGGGTGAGGAAGAAAGAAAAGAGAAAACCAGAGATAGCAAATCAATGAATGTTTTAAAAAATGTCTTATAAAGCCAGTTACCTTACACTCATCACATTATCTGCCACTTGCTGAACACTGAAGGTAATGAAATTCCAGCAGCCATCGGTTTTTACTGTTTACCATTAATTTTTATGCAGTTTTCTTTAACGCAGCTCATTGCCCACTAAGAAGACTTCATCCCCATAGGGCTGGTTTCCTCTAATGGGCCACCAGGAATCTCCTCTATAAGCAGGTTAGGTTAAGTCATATCCAAGTTAAAGGAAGGTTTTAGTGGCACCGTTTTCATATGCAATACCCTCTTTCTTCAGGAACTAAAACATAAATAGGAATATAAACATCCTTTCTAGACAGTGACTGCCCGATGTCTGAAACTGCTCTAAATGACCAAGATAAGAGATAAGAATAACTTTCTTCCGTTGGGATGATTAGTCCTTCACTGCAGCTTTTGTTAGTGGCTGTTATTTTTGTCCTCCGCAAGTAAAAAATGTTTCTCTGAATGCCAACAATTTTAGAGTATTGAAAGAAGTGACATAAGAAAACTTGTCTATTATACGTTTCACCAGTCCACACTACCTCCTAATGAGACTTCATTAGGCGGGTGCTGACTTTAACCTGGGCATAAAAGTGTTCCTAAAATAAAAACAGTGAATCAAATTAGATAAATAAGGTTCTATATGTTGACAAAGAGCATGTATTGGACAAAAAGGAACTACCAATGCATGAAACAGACATATGTCTTTTGCAGTTCCTTGATTGTGAACTGGTGAGAGCTGTTGAAGGGGAAATTGCAGAGATCAGGAGATGTGTCTTTGTTTATTCAGTGTGACAACACCTTTATAAACTGCTGCAATTTCCTTCCCATCCCATAACATATGCATATTCATGTACGATAAACTCATGCTGACTCCTGTCTATCAGTTTTTTTCTGATAAGAACATTAAGATTTTCCTGTAAAACGTTTGTGATCGTGCCAATAGATCTTTTAAGATGTCAACATCACTTTCAAAGACAGTATACAATTTCTACACCAACCCAGTGAATGTATTACTGGCAGAAATCCCATCTTAGCTCCGGCACTCATGTAGAAAATAGAATAAATTTGTCACACTTCTTCTCTGGATCCAGTTTAGTTTCCCGAATGTGAGCTTTAATCGCCTGATTTTAGTGTCTCATTCTTGGATGTAACCAGGCTTTTTGTGCAAAGTTCAAAGAAACGCCATCTAGTTATTATGGGATGAATCATTTCAAGACAAATTGACAAACTCATATTTCAATCCTTTGATGACATCATATTATATAATTAATAAGTGTAAAAACATACCATACCAACACGCTTAAACATACCTAGCCAGGTAACAGCATAACATAACAGCACAGACCCGATGAAGGAAATAAAGAATATAAACATTTTTCTCAAAGAAAATTTTTCTAAATGAAGAAAAAAAATCACACTGTTCTCAGTTTAAAGTGTCTCTTTCATGATCCAGAAGGACACAAGCAGACGTTCATCCATTTTTATTAATACACAATCCCTTTGTAGCCTGTAGAAACCACAGAGGGCCACTAATATTACTTAACTTGGACCAGTCTATCTGTAGCGAATGATGTTTGATGACCATGCACGGAGAATTTCTACTGTCAGGTGACATTGACCCCTGGCATCACTTGTCCAAAATAATGGACACACTACACAAAAAAGAAAACAAAAAATGGTTGATGGCTTTCTTTTAGATATTGATTTATTTACTGTGTGAGTGTCTTGGAGCCAGCGGCATTGTTCTGTCAGTATCTAATGTGTCTTCAGTCCCAGTGTGCACAGCAGTTTGTGCCACACGCCCTTGTTGCATGGAAATAGATGGCACGAGGTTTTGTAGAGGGAGCAAAACACATTTCCTGCATACCTCTCTGCTGCCCGTTCTGTCTTCTCCCTCCCACTTCAGGCTTCTGAGTAAGTGTGCCTCTCCACCAGCACGTCCCCCCCCCCTCTCTCTCTCCATCTCTCTATCTCTGACACTCTCTCCCTCTCTCTGCTCTCTGTTACTCTGCCTCAGTCATAGACCGGATTCTCCGCAACCAGCTGTAGCTTATTGTAATCCTCACTCATCATCATTTCATTGATGTTTTCTCGCATCTTAAAGGTTATACTCCTTGGAATTGGATTTTGCCGGCTGCCAGTGTCACATCCAGTGTTTGGATGCTTCAGAGGTGGACAAAAGGCTGAGCGAATGGAGAACTTTTAACAGCAATTAGAGCACCTATTTCGTGACTGTGACACTTTGGATTCATTAGTTTGCTGTTCAGAGCCCATTTAACAATGCCGGGGTGTTTTTTGTAATATCTGACTCGTTTAGGTTGTTTCCCTGTCTTGAGGCTACTGGAGGAGGAATTTTCTTTCTTTTCTCCTGTTTTTGCTACACCTGCATGCTTCTCTGTGGAATATGCAAACACTTTCATAGAGCTTGACATTTTTCTAGTAAATGTGAAGTTTGGAGAAGCAAAGTGGGACAAAGCATGGCTGATGGAACCACAGCTGAGAGTTAAACCTTTTGCTCAAAGAAGGCGGTCCAGGTAAGAGTGTATAAAACCCAATTCACTTTCATCTGCAGAGAGGTTTGGAACTGTCCAGAAAGATATCTTAACATGCTTGTATGAAGGGTAGCAGACAGGTCGATTACCTCAGGCTGGCATGCATTATTAACTAAATCTGACTGCATTTCGGAACTACTTCAGTCATAAAAAGGAATAGTTTTTCAATGATGTCTGTCTAGATCTTAACAGCTGTGCACATGTCAAAGGAAGACCTCCATGACTTAGCACAAAGTATCGTTATAAGTGGATCAGCTGTGATGTATTTTGGCCCTGTCTGTCTAAGGAAAGTAGCTACTTAGATTCTGACTGTGACAGAGTATATTCACTTGATGATGTATTAATATGATTTATGTGCTAAAAGAATCATGTGTCACTGGGTTAAAGGATTCCTAAGACCGGCTATGAGTGCACTTATAAACTGCCAAATAAATCTGGAACTGAGATCAGTCCCTAACTTGGGGCAACGGTACGACCTGAAAGGAAACTGAGGAGCCACTTTTTTAGGTACACTTGTTCAACTGCTTGTTAAGGCAAATGTCTAATCAGCACATGACATGGCAGCAACTCAGTGGCATGGTTTAACCACCACAGCTGACCATGTCCATGCCTTTACGAGCACAGTGTAGCGTCTTCTGATGGATGCTTCCAGCAGGATGTTCACCATGTCACAGAGCTCACGTCATCTCCACCTGCTTTCTTCATCACTACAATGATTCACTGTAGTCGAATGGCCTCCACAGTCACCACATACCAATTTTCTAAAGTAGTGGTTCTTAAACTGGGGGCAGCAAGATCATTTCAGGAGGTCACCATATAACTGTAAAGAATAAATAGCTCACATTTCTAAAATATTTGAGGATTTTAACCCGGGCTGTCATAATTAAACCAATAATACAGAGCTATTTAGCACCCTTATTTAACACAACATAGTACACATGCTATTATGAAAATCTGATTTTGACATTGTCTCTACAGGAGAAGCTGATTTCGTGCATGCAGGTGAAAAACCACTTTATTCTCCTTATTTATAAAGATTTTGACAGTTTTTCAGCCTTATGTTCAGAAGATGGCTGCAAGTTGACTCGTTTGATATATCACCCAATCCCCTACTTTATCATTGCGTGGAGGTGGGGGTCACAAACACCAAAGAATGTTCTCTTGGCAGATTGTTGCTTAAAAAGTTGGCAGAATGGAAGATTTTCATAATGTGTGTGCAGCCTCCAAAGCAGCTGTGTGATGCTATCATGTGAACACTGAACAAAAGGGAACGTTTCCAACATGAGTATTGGGACAGTAAGGCAAGAAAGGTCCAACCTAGTACTAGCAACTTGCATATCATGAAGTATAGCTCTGCTGGATCATACTGAATCCTGAAGTAAACAAAATTAGAGGTATAGATTTTAGATACTGTATGTGCAGCATGAAGGCTGCTTGTACCATTTTGAAATAGTGCTTGAATACTTCCAATACACTATTCCAGTACAGAATGATTTATTTCATCTTCAGGACTAAAAGACTTTGCTGACATAAAGGAATATTTGAACATCTCACAGCCTCATAAGTTTAGCTCTCATCCCCATCAGAAATGATCTCCCTGCGTGAGTTTGTCATTTTTCAAACATGAGCTTCAGAGTTTCACTCTATTTGCCATCTTGAAGTGTTTGTGTGACTGAGTCTGTAGTTAATTTTTCAGTCATACAGTTTCACAACTTGCCAAACATCATGAGCAATGAGCATCTTGACATCTTTTACAACCTACAGGGACAAGTGGAACCATGTAATTTTGTGTAATTGTACATAACTCAGTGCCCTTTGATAAAAAAAACTCATTTAATGTTTTAAAAACGTCCCACTACAGAACATAAACTAGTTATTGACTTTTGATAGAAACAAAGGGAAATGGAGAACTCATGCCTCAGATAATAACCATCAGAGATTAGAACCAAAAAGAGCCTGAAATACAGCTTTGTTTTTAGATCAGACAAGTTTATAAAATACAAAAAGACTTCCTTTGTCAAAGATTGAGAACATGAATTGTGAAAGTAATTGTCTGCGGATCAGTTACGTAACAAAATATGATTTAACAGTCATCTTTATAACATTATATATTTATGTCTCCACTATCCAGGCATGACAACAATGTCCATGGAGCCTGTAGGAGTCCTAGTGGAAAGGAGCACCAATGCAACTGACCCGCCTGTGAGCTCGCATGAGGATACGGCTGCTACCTTTACCATTGGTACCATCCTCTCCATCATGTGCCTCATCGGAGTCTCAGGGAACATTTATACCCTTGTGGTGATGTGCCACTCCATGAGGAGTGCAGCTTCAATGTACATCTACATTATCAACTTAGCTCTGGCCGATTTGCTGTATCTTCTCACCATCCCCTTTGTGGTCTGCACGCACTTTTTAAAAGGATGGTACTTTGGAGATGCAGGGTGTCGAATACTGATCAGCATGGATTTCCTGACCATGCATGCTAGCATTTTCACGCTAACAATCATGAGCACAGAGCGCTATTTTGCTGTGCTCAAGCCGCTTGACACCGTAAAGCGGTCGAAAAGTTACCGGAAGGCTATTGCTCTGCTGGTCTGGGCAGCCTCTCTAATTCTCACTTTGCCAATGGTTATTAGCATCAAGCTAACACCAGTGGGCACCAAAGCTATGTGTTTGCCCACCTTAACACCACTGTCTTACAAGATTTACATCTCCTTCCTGTTTTGCACAAGTATCGTTGCCCCAGGACTCATCATTGGCTACCTTTACATCCAGCTTGCACGCACGTACTGGATTTCACAAACGGAAACTTTCAAACAAACCAAGAAACTTCCTAATCAAAAGGTTAGTGAATTAGAAAATTCTGCTTTAAAAACATATGACTTGCTTTCTCATGCTTCTTTTTGTGGTAGATCAGTTTGTTTGTTTTTTTTATTTACTATAATTTATAAGTTCCTAAAGGCCCATTTATGCTCTCTGATGTACGTAAATGGGAATGTCCATTTTAAAAGTTTTCATACATTGACAAACACAGACTTCCATCTTTTACATTGTCATAGTTGCGAAACAAGTTCAACCAGTTGGCAGTAGTTAGTTTGGAGTATTGAAACAGGTTGGTATCTATAATTTACAGCTACAAAGTCAAAACAATTGTCCAAAAACACCAGAAGTAGTAGAAGAATAAAACAACTATGTTTATAGCTGTACTCTTCTTCTGTCTTTTCTGGGTATTTTTTATTTGGTGGTGTCTGTGTCAGCTTCGTCTTGTTCCTGTTTTTTTTGGTGTGTTTGTACCTTTAGCTGTTTGCGAGTGGACCAGTGTCATAGCTCCATTTTCTTCATCAAGGGACGGAGACGGATAGTTAAGCTCCTTGAAAACGGACCAAATTATGTATGTAACCAATGCAGGACGTGGTCCAAACAGTCCATCTTTCTGCAAATATGTCTACTGTGTTGAACATAAATGGGCCTTAACCTAGCTCCTCTTCCAGGTTGAATTATTTCATAACTACTTGGAAATAAATATATATAACAGAGACCTTAAACTCCGTTCCACTGTCCTGCATGTTTTTAAGTGTTTCCCTCACTCGATTCAAATCAAATTAATACCAAGTTCCAGATCCTGGTATACAAGTATGTAGCCGCAAGCCACTTTGAGATTAATCAATTAATTAGGGCTTACCTAAAAACACACACTATAATGACCTACTGCATGGCATCGACAACACCACCAGCACCACGACACTTGTTGCAAAATAGTCTTTATATATTGACTGCTACTTAAGTTAAAAAAAACATACTAATGGTGTTGGGAATTATCAATTCCTCTGCTATAACTTGAGGCTTTTTAGACCAGACAACTGCACACCAGTTTGAGGTGAGTTGGAGGTTTGATGAGACAGATGATGATTGAACACCTCTCCTCACTATGTCACGTGTCTCAAAACATTAGCAGCCCCCATTGATTACCTCAGAAATAAACTACTCTTCTATTTTACTACTACTTGCTTACGAAGCAGAGATCCAACCAAACATCATGTTAATAATGAAAGCTGTGCTTAGTGATGTTGAAAGTCCTTAACATCTTTGAGTTGTGATTTTTATTTTGTACCTGGGACTAATTTAATCCATGTTGTCCGACACATTAGATTGCCACCACAACCATCAAACTCTGTAAAGAACTTGGGTAATCAAACGGATCAAACTCAACGTATTTTGGTAGCCTTCCCAAACAAGTCAGAGCTCCAGTTTTTGCTTCTTCTTCTCAAATGATAGAACTTATCATATACTTCTTAAGTAGCACAGAGGATTGGAGATTGCAAGCATGAACTGAGGTATCATACCAGTTGAATTACCACTAGAATGGCAAACAAAGAGGCCATTACTAGATGGAAAATGCAAAGTAATTACAGAAGTCTTGGTTTGTCTTTACAGTGCTGCAACCTGCAGGACTCTGGAGTTGGACCAGCCAACTCTGTCCAAATCAAAGTTGATTATGTTTAATGAAAAACCATGTTCAATAACCTCGAAACTTGACCAGTTTAATGGGATGTTGCCAGAGGCAGAGTTGACTGGTGAGATCCAAAACCCACAATCCAGATGGGATGTTTGATGTTTAACCCAATTATGACCCTTGTCTGCACTTTACTTAGGCCAATATTTAATCTCGGCTTGTAGCATTGACTCTTAGTGGGTGCGGCTGCCAGAACTTTCATCTGGTTGTCATTTTGCTAAGAGAACATTTCCTCATTCTCCAGACCGGTAAATGACATCTGGACCACATGTGGCCCAAAGACATTACATAATCTACACCCAGGCTGGCAACTGACTTCTAGACCTCATGTGATGAACAAAACACTTGCTGCCATAACTGAGCCATAAATGGCTAAATTAGTCCATACAGTATTAGGCTTACACACATCTGCTGTCTGGGAGGTCAGTGCCAGAACACTGAACCACTGAGGTATCCCTCTGCGCTCACGTATAAAGCCAGTTATGCTCACAGGTTCCACTTGAGAAATTCTGATAGCTTGATCCATTTATACAACCACATTTCTCCATGTAAGTAACACATAGTGATGGTATCTGTTAAGAGGTCACATGATCTAACATCCTCATAATTTACATGACATGACATTGTTGGCTATGAATTCAATGGAACGAATGTCTGAGTACCTGAGTTAGCTTTCTCCACATTATATTAGCTTCATATAAGTCTGAAGATCACCTGTGATGGCTGACATTTGTAAAACGTCTGTGGAACAAAGTATTTACTTTAGCTTTTTCAGCTGTTTTAACAAAAAATCCATGTATGTCAGATTGTAAATAGGCCGAATACCCTTAAAACTTAGAGTGGCTTAAAAGATTGTCTCATATTAAATCTGACTCGTTTTTTACATAACCTTTCTGTGGTCTTATGCCTTTGAAGGTGCTGTACCTGATTTTCACCATTGTGCTCCTCTTCTGGGCATGTTTCCTGCCTTTCTGGATCTGGCAGCTGCTAGGTCAGTTCTACCCCTCACTGTCCCTCTCCACTAAAGCCAAACGCAACATCAACTACCTGACCACATGCCTGACGTACTCCAACAGCTGCATCAACCCATTCCTCTACACGCTGCTCACTAAGAACTACAAAGAATACCTGAGGAAGCACAAGCGCTCATGGGCGGCGGGCAACTACTTCAGCCGGCGGAGTCGTTTTCAGCGCTCACCGCGCAGGTCTCCATCTGCCAGCAGTCAGCAATGTACTGAGAGCTTCATGCTTACACACACGGCCTCGCTGCGAGCTCATAACAGCAGTTTGTGAGGTAGGACTGGCTTTTTCTGACACAAGTGTAGGATTTGTGCTTGACTTTCTCCTAAATAAGTCACCATTCTATTGACAATCAAAGATCCAGAGCAAGTGGGAGCTTTGAACTTTACAGCTCTGATGAATTCTTCACATCAGACAGAAGCTCTGGTGCAGTGTGCTTGGAGGTGGTATCTATTCATGGATCTGTCTGTTTACATTGCTTTACTTCCTGGTATGTAGTCTAAGCAGGTCTACGTGGGACAAACGGTGCCCTTTGTCGTTCATGTGTGAAAGTGGGGAAATGTTCAGTAACACGAGACATTTTAATCATGTGGGGAAGTTGAAAGAGCTCAGGACGGAAGCTCTGTTTTCTTAAGTAAACAGGTTTCTCACTGCTTTGTTAAAGACACATTTTTGTTTTTTTTTTCATAAAAAAATACAGTGAGGTGTAAAATAGTTGATTCTAATTTAAAACTACATTAGTCCCTTTAGATTTTGCAATGGCAGTATATGTAGCATGTGGCACTATAATGCTTTGATTGTATATTACAGTGTTAATCTGTGTTAAAACGTGTAATAGTCTTAATTATGTGTCGTAGCTCATGAACTCTAACTTCTCATAACATTAATTAGACTTCTGTTGTTGTCTGTGACATATCAAGAAAAAAATCATTTAAAAAATTATTATGATTATGGTTTAAAAGCTGAATGTGTGAAATCTGTGTGCATGTTTTGGTTCAAGAGCTCAAGGTCAGTAGTTTGGAAATGTAAATATTAAAATAATGAATGTAAGTTTCCAAACAAAGGAATAACTATTATAAATAACAGTGTGAAAATGTAAGTGAATTCATCATTTTAAGTTAAATTTTGAGTTTAGGTTTGATGAGCTTAATGGGGCTCAATGCTCAAACCAGCCACCTGAAAGGGCTACATGCTGCAGGGAGTTAAGCTGAACAGTTATGATGATTGTGGTATTTGAAAATGTCAAGCAACAATTATATGGGACAGTTATGAATTTTATCTGTGTTTGTTTTTCAGCTGAATTATTGCTGATGGATAAAAAAGTATCAAAAGAAGTTTTTTTCTCATCTTGTACTCTTGATTGAGAGCACAACTGATCTCAGTCGATCTCTTTACTCTATTTAAATAGATTTTTTTAGATGCCTTTTGCCTCTAGCCCCTCACCAGAAACAATACTGATGGGCTGCAGTTGGACAACGTCTCTCCTGCTGCACTTGTCTGGAAAGCCTGAAAGTGAGTCCCCATTTTGTTGCAGAACGAATAGTCATTTTCCACCCTTCTGTATTGCTCTCAGGCTCTGCAGATGAGCATTCTTCATCGTGGGCAGAACGCTTAAAAACACTTGAGCTCCAACGATGATGCCTTGTTGATGAATGCTAATTTGCTAATTAGGTTTGCCTCAGTGTGGTGGAGCCAGTATGGATTCTGTGACAAAAATCCAAAGCACAGAAACATAAATGTCATGTGAAAAGCACAGGCAGTAACAAGAGAGATAAACTGGAGAGATTAACAATAACAGTGTTAATACAACCATAAACACTGCCTTCCAATAACATGGCAGCATCTTATAGGACATTTGTGAAGCCAAAAATGCAGATAGCATGTTAAACTATGTCTGCAGCATAAGATCACACATCCTTATTTTTGTCCATTGAGACACTGTGATGTAAATTTATTCGTTTTCTTTCAAACACTGTTGACTTAAAGTTACTAAACATAATTTTTTAATCTTGTTTTGATAGTGCATTGAGATTTATTATGCACATACCTGGAGCTGCTGTTGCCCAGCAGCATGCTGAGGCTGAGAAACTGCACTTTCTTCTTGTTCCACTTTACATGAGCATATTTGTTTTTACGTCAAACTTTAGCAATTGAATATCAACATGTGGCTGTTTTGAAAGTGCATCATGGCTGACTGTTAGAAAAGTAAACAAAGATTACATCATCAGAGGAAATAAGGAAAAGAGGGAGAAAGAGACAGTGCAGTTGCAAGAGATAAGACAAAAGTTTGTTTCAGACTAACTTTTAGTAGCTGGAGAGATTTCTGAGACAAGACAGGATGAAAGAAAGCTGAAGAATTAGCCTTCGTTAGGGGGTAACTTAGTGAGAAAATGTGCCGAAGTTTGTGAGTGGGGCTTTAATTCTGCTTTCTGGCTACATATCCACATATCTACAATGATGTGGATGCAAAACACTTATTTGTTTGTGTTAATATTGTTGATCTTTCGTTTGCTACCTAGCTTTGGAAAAACAGTTTTCTAATTAATGTCAAAGTCTGTGGATAAAGGCCACATTAAAATCTGATGTAAGAATCCAAAATGATGATTAAACTGAATCAGCTGTGTTGATTTATAAAAGCTTTTGTGTTAAACATAACTCATTTTCATCAGACAGTTTTCAACTTGTGCAAGGTAAAGAAATTCACACAACTTTTTCTTTATTATTATTATTATTATTATTATTATTATTATTATTATTATTATTATTATTATTATTATTATTATTATCATCATTATTATTATTGTTGTTGTTGTTAGCTCCTGCTCTCAGTTGTGTTGGTTCTTGGGTAGAAACTCAAGCTGCAAAGAAAGAAAAATAAAGAGAATCAAAAAATCTGCAACTGTGTGTGAAATATCAATTATTTCCTTTTCCTCTCTTTAGCTGAACTTTCCTTTTTATTCTACAACGTTCTTTTTATCGGTCAGATCTCAGGCAGTTTCTATCTTTAGGTATACTTTTTCCAGTAGTTGAATTATGGCTCTTGTTGGGAATCCATTCAAAACTTGAGGGTTTTTTTTCTCAAGCTTCCTCTTATAACCAGGTGACCCATTACAAGGGATTCAAAAATATTATTCTATATTTATTCATATGCCTGCCAGCCATGACTTGTGCATATTGTATGTACTTCAATAAGCTTTAGATATAGGTTGCAAATTGTCCTTGCAGAGGAAGCTGCATGACAGTGGGTGAAGAACAGGGTGAGAGTAGTCGACAGACATAGCAGGAAACTTGAAGTGCCTGCGGAGCCAGATCCAGCAAGCAGGGGAAAAAACAGCTGACACACAAGATGGAGTATTTTTGGTTCTGTTCCAGGAGATATCTGCTATGCCTAAATATAGACTCATAAAGTAGATTAGAACTAGGTCCAGATGGGCACAGCATTCCTAAAAAAGAGGCTTTATTTTCTGCATATAAACTTCCTAAAAAAACTAATACAACCCTAATTCCAAAAAGTTTGATGTGTTGATTGTACGCTATAATGTGTAATTCTCATGACCCCACATTTCACCCACTGCACAATATAAACAACAATGAGATGTTGACACAGAGACATTGAACCATTTCATGGAAAATATTACCTTATTTTGAATTTGATGGCAGAGGTACATCTAAAAAAAAGTCTGAATGGGGGGAAAAACATAAAAACAAATGGAGGAGCATTTAAAAAACTAATTAGATCAACATGTTAACAACATGACTGGGTATAATAGGAGCATTTTAGAGAGGCAGGGGGTCATCAATCACAACAAGCTACATCTAAAGTGTCAGAAAATGCTGATCAGTATAAAATGATAAAGACTTTGACAATCCCACATGTGTATTAAGTATGAAAAGGTTCCGATGTGTTGCTGCCATTGAACGGAAAACAAGCTCATATTTTCATGAAAGGAAAACTTGTCTCAGTTTTAACATCTGATGTGAGTTTTTTGATCTGTTGGGAATAAAATTAGGGATCATGGAGTTTGTAATTATAGCTCATATTTTGGGAAATGGGTGTAAAAAAAAGCTGTCTGGATTCTTACAGAGAAAAAACCACCATTTACTATCAGCGACACAAGTTAATGGAAATACTTAGGTATTGTGGAGTGTGTGTCCAGGCTGCTTGAAGAAAAGAGGATCAATGAGTCAGATATTACACTTACTGTCTTGGAATATAATATGTTGAGTGACACAAACCATAATTCAGCAGGGCAGAAAATCTGACTCTGTTTTCGGGCTTGGTTGCACACACAAATATGTGTTTCTCTACACTTTTATGCCATATTGTCAAAGGGATAAATCTCATTTCAGTGGTTCAGGAATTTTGTTGATCCCTCCCGTGGACTCATCACCTGCAAGAGGGGCCGTAGAGGTCGGGTGCAGTGTGAGCTGGGCAGCGGCCAGGGACAGGAGCCCTGGTGGTCCGAGGTGCTGAGCGGGTGTGGGCATACTAATTGCCCCCCCGGCTGGGCGCCTGTACATTGGGGTTCACCCTGGTGGACGAGAGGGTACCCTCCCTCCATCTACGGTTGGGAAGACAGGTCCTGACTGTTGTTTGTGCCTATGCACCGAGCAGCAGTGCAGAGTACCCACCCTGTCTAGAGTCCTTAGGGGGAGTGCTGGAGAGAGCTCCCCCGTGGACTCCCTCGTCCTCCTGGGTGACTTCAGTGCTCACGTGGGTGGTGGAGAGGTTTGATTGGGAGACATGGCCCCCCCGATCTGAACCAGAGGGGTGTTCATTTGCTGGTTTTCGTGATTGTCCATCTCGAACACCATGTTCCAGCAAAAGAGTGCCCACATGTACACCTGGCACCAGGACACAGTGGGCCACAGTTCGATGATTGAGATTGTAGTCATATTGTTGGACTTGGGGCAGCGTGTCCTGGACACTCGTGTGAAGAAAGGGGCTGTCGCCCGATCACCACCTAGTGGTGAGTTGGCTCAGATGGTGGGGGAGGATGCCGGTCAGGCCTGGCAGGCCCAAACGTGTCATCAGGGTCTGCTGGGAACGTCTGGCAGAGTCCCCTGTCAGAAAGAGCTTCAACTCCCACCTCCGGCAGAGCCTCTTCCATGTCCCGAGTGAGGCGGAAAATACTGAGTCCAAGAGGACTGAGTTGTTGAGGTGGCCAGCCAAAGCTGTGGCCGTAAGGTCGTCGGTGCCTGTCGTGGCGGCAATACCAGAAGTCCACCGCTGGTGTCTGCTGTCAATCTGAAAAAGGAGTCCTATCAGGCCCTTTTAGCCTGTGGGACTTCTGAGGCAGCTGATAGGTATCGGCAGGCTAAGCGGAATGCGGCTTTGGCGATCGCCAAGGCAAAAACTCGGGCATGGGAGGAGTTTGGTGAGGCCATGGAGAACAACTTTCGAACAGCTTTGAGGAGATTCTGGTCCACGATCCGGCGACTGAGGAGGGGAAAGCAGTACTTCGTCAACACTGTTTACAGTGGGGATG
>JBAMHV010000023.1:17421678-17434282 GCA_037177535.1 Pseudomugil gertrudae
TGAGATTATTTTTGGTCGCACCATTGAAAATTTAGGGTGCACGTGCGACCAAATCAGTCGCACTCTAGAGCCCTGATATGAGTAGAAGGCCATTTACCATAAATGATTAAGGTACTTGGCTAAAACAGAGTACAGAAGTTCCCAATAGGTTTCACAAGATATCAAAGATAGATCTGGAATCTGGCAAAATTTTGGATAGTATAATTCAGAACAGGAAAAAATAAGGGGATTTTGGAATTTTCATCACTGCAAGAAAATAAGATATGAACATGCAAGAAAAGGCAAAATATAGCCAAGACACGGTGGATTCATTATGAATGTAGCTAAGAATCACACAAAAGAAATGTAGGACTATAACATTGTACTTAAGTTACAATATTGGTGGAAATTACTTTTCGTTTGTCTGTTCTTGAACCCGAAGATATTTTTCTCGCCAGTAGAGTATGTGAAAATTAACAAATATTAAATATTACATTGTTTTATTGTCACTAATGTATGTGGCTTTATTATTTTTACACTAAAGTGAGGTATGCAAAATAAAATGTAGTTACTCTTCAGTGCTGAACTGCTGCTCATTTCACTGCCATGTTGCATAAAATGAATTATGGAAGAAAGGAGGCCGTGAAGGATTCACCACCCGTTGCCTCTGCTGCATTGCAAATGGAGCCCGGATTTGCTGATAGGATTCAGAGGCGGCTTCCAACTGTGACAGTGCTTGGCGTACCACTGTTATGTATGTAGCCAATCGACCAGCACTCCAAAAAGCGTAGACCCCAAATTAAGACACAGACCCTGGTGAGTGGTGCCACAGTCTATTAAAATTTGGCCGTATTGCAGCATTTTTGTCTTTTATTGTCTTTTATACATTATATTAAAGAACTCTTAAAAAAATTATTTTTAAAATGTCAGAATGAGACTCTCAAGAGAAAAAAGAGGTCTGAGGAACAGTTGCTCAGCATGTGTGAGGAGACAGATTGAAAAAGGAAATTAAATGTTGTGTTTTCTGCATTTTTATAACTGCTTTGATCAGGTTTAGTGATTGTGCTCCAGGTTGCTGACGTTTTACAAGATACAACAGTGATGAATGGCAACTTGTGCATAAGTCAGGGTATAGAAGAGTGTTTGCTCAGCTGTAGACCACACAGACACTAAACTTGAGGCGACAACAATAAACATCTTCCAGTCATTTCCTTCCCTGTCTCACATGTAAAGGGGTCAGAAGCTTCCTGGAAGAGCCAAGCACTTTAAAAAGAATGGATTTTTTTTATTTTTCTTCTGCAGGTCATTTTGGTCCAGGTCCAGGCATTAATGCAGCTGCTCATTCGTGCATGCATGTATACATTATTCCAATGATGCAAGATAGCGGAGAAAAATCAATAATATTTTCCATTGACATTAGGTTATCGCTGACATTCATTTTTAGACATTTTGATGTGTAATTTATGTTTCACCAAGGCAATGGTTATTTCTTGTGAGATCCAAATGCTATTTTTTCTTTATGCCAGCTTAGTTTTATAGTTTTCCTCAGAAAAAAAAGTTTCAAAATGGAATCAGCCTGGGATCTTACCTGAGAGATTGATCTGCCTAAGTATTGCAGCAAGGTCGATCACGCTACACACAGAAGCAGCAGAATACATATCACTTTGAGAAACTTTCTTCTCTTTTTAGTGGTTTTTCTTACTTGGGAAAGGGTACTCTTTCCTGTCTTCTATGTTTGTCAGTAAATGCTATTTGAAGGCTACAGCAGTCTGTGGAACTGTGTGGACTAAACCATTTTGCACTATTTTAAATAGATGAGATGGGTTTCAGTAGCCATCTGTGATTACTATAAATGGAAAATTAGGTGCAACTGAAGCTGACTAGAGCTTACATTTCTATGAAACCACTGTATTTATTTTACACATTAGTCCACGATTTACTTTCTTCTGTCCCTTTTATCAATATTCCACCTTGTTCCTCACTCATGCCTAATTCCAGTGGTAATCCCTAAAATTATAACCATGGCAAAGGTCTAAACAATAAGACATTTATAAAGTGGTAAAAGAACCTTAAAATAGATGGCTAAACACACAGGAAGCCAATGCAGTGACCTCAGAACACTGTAATGTGTGGGGTGCCTTCTGGTCTTTGTCAGAACGAGTGGAGCAGAATTCTGTAATAATTGAAGACCCAAAATACACTTTTTGGGAAGCCTGGAAAGGAGGTCATTATAGTAGTGTCTATGGCTGGTGATAAACACCCTGAGTATGTTGCCCTGACAGAGAATAGGTGGACACTCTGGCTATATTTTTGACAGGATAAAAAATATTTACCACATTTTTGTGATAATCTTATGTGAGAAAAAAAAAGGTCAGAATCAAAAAGGGTGTCCAGGTTTTTTTACTTGCAGAGGATGAATCCAGAAACAAAGTCCGTAGTTTACAAATATGTATCTAACCCTAACTAAAACTTTAAGCAGGTAAGCGTTAGAAAATGTTGTCATCCAAGATTTGATATTAAAAAGGATACCCACTGGTCTGGTGTCATCAGGAGACACAGAGATATAAAGCTGTGTGTCATCAGCATAACTGTGAAAGCTGATTTCATGTCCCCCAATAACACCACCAAGAGGGAGCACACTCATGTTGAAAAAAACAGGGCCAAGAACTGATCTGAGGCACACCATGTGTAATTTATTGTATCTTTATATGGTATTTATTCAGACTTACCAGGAATTTAATGTCCGTTAGATATGATGGTAACTATTTATGAACAGCAGAGTCTGGCCAGACGTTTAAGTAAAGATGTATAAAAGAATAATGTGTTTCCTTGTGTCAAACACAGCACTAAGATCCAGTTGCACCAAGACAGTTTTCTGTGCAACTGCATTGCACCTAATGCCATTTAATATCTTTAAAAATACTGTCAATCCCAGCTCACAATGGGCGAGAGGCGAGGTACACCCTGGACAGGTCACCAGTCCATCACAGGGCCAACACACACAGACACACAACCATGCACATACTCACTTCTATGGGCAATTTAAAGTCTCCAATCCGCCTATCCCCAATGTGCATGTCTTTGGACTGTGGGAGGAAGCCGGAGTACACGGAGAGAACCCACGCTAACACGGAGAGAACCCACGCTAACACGGAGAGAACCCACACTAACACGGAGAGAACATGCAAACTCCTCACAGAAAGTTTCCCGGTTCGACCCCTGCCCCGTCTCAGACTCGAATTGGCAACCTTCTTGCTGTGAGGCCACAGAGCTAACCAACTGCACCACCATGTAGCCTATGGTTTAACTTATTAAGTTAAATTAGAGCTATTTCTTTTAGAATTGTGCTTGAAAAAGGTGGGTTAGATTGAGGTCTATACTTGTTGAAATCATTCAAATCCAGATTTTTCTTCACCAAGTGTGACTAAATGAGCATTTGGTTTTTAAAAATCTGATTTGTCAACTTTGTACCTTATGTTTAAAAATATAATGACATTTTAAAACTAAAGAAAGGTATCCAATTAGTCTTCAGTGTTGTTAATAGCCTGATTACAATGCGGACTTATTATTCCAACACAAAACTCACTCAGCACGAAATGCATGTGCTGTAATAAAGTTAAAGGGAATGAGGAGCAGAGTGCTTATATTGTCCAATAAATTATTAGCGTATTGTCACAAGTGACAAATTCACAAATTTAGACATAGTCTCATAATCTGTTCTAAAGTCTCACCTTAATGTCAGAAACACAAAAACCCTTTTCTGGTTGTATGAATGGAGTGAATATTAATTCCTTTTTTAAGTTAATCCAGATGGTTATAGCAAATTAGCAGCTAGGCTACACATCAGGCTGCGGTGAAGAAGCACTATAATTAGAAGCTGCATTTTCTGAAAAGATTACAGCAATTAATTGTCATTAGGTTTGTGAAACAGTTTTGTCTGTAAGAGCTGGTTTTCACAGAGAGCCGCACACTCAAAAGTCCAGATATTACACTGTTGGTGGGTAGCCAACGAAGCTGTGGGTACATTTTCATTTCAGACTGACATGGGATATGTCACATAAATCATATTATATTGTAGAAAATTACAGAAGAGGGTGTTTGGACTGTGAACAGCTTTAACTCAGCGATGCAGGGGCTCATGGGAGTGTTAATGTTTCATCTCTGGTCATTAGAGTCGTGTTTTGACTAGTAAGTCCTGCAGTGTTTTCAGTGTTGCTATGTCTGACTACAGTCATTTAATTGAGTCATTCTCAGGGTTTCTGTTGGAATCACTCAGATTGGCCAACATTAGGTGTTAGAGTATATCTTATAAAAGCTGGATAATGCATGGTGAGCAGAAAGTGCGAATCAAATATCATATTAAAGGCATTTGTTTAGATTAAATCTGCTTAATTTTCAGAGCATTTTCCAAGAAATCTTTATTTTGACATTTCAACCATGACATTTGCTTACAATTGCAAATGTTTGTTATGCAATATGACCTAAATCGCACTTCCTATAAATACTTTTAATGTACTGTACATACGTTGTGCAGTTAATAACTTGTGTCTCAGAATAGAAGCTTGATTCATTTTAAGGGTTCAGTGTCACATAAATAGATACAATATGATAACTGCCTTTTCATTACAAGTCTCAGGAAAATATCTTTTACCATAACAACAAAGCAGATATTTACATCACTTTCCTTCATGTTTTAATGGGTTGCTTGACTATCAGGCAAATTTCCCATGGTGTGGTGCCTCTTGTGCAATAAAAACAGGCTGTATTCTCATAATCCCAGGCTCTTTGTTTGTTTGAAAGATTTTATCATGCGGGTCTGTAGGCACACACACTAATCCCTTCATCAGTTTTATGAAATTGCATGAGACAGCAAGCAAATATAAACAAGATTTCTGACTGTTCTCCTTTTTTTGGCATCACAGCATTACTTTGTATCTTTTAAGAACTCAAGTTTACGGTTAACACGAACAAACTTGCACAGAATGGTTAATAGTTATTATCTGTCACATAAGCACATCTGATGGCATTTATTGGACTTACAATAATAATCAGTGGTGGCAAATCCAGATGCTATAATGTGAAAGTCCTGCCATGTGTTTGGGTCCACCTCTACATTTAGAACAGGTGTTTTCACTAACAGGCTCGTTTACCTGCAGATAAACTGTGCTCATTAAATTTGTGACTGGTTTAGTGATTGGTCAGAACATCTGCTGGACAGTATTTTTACTCTCTGAACCAGGAATTGCCACCACTGATAATAATAATAAAAACAATTATAAATTGAAGTCAGCCTTTACAATCATGATATCTTTAATTCAGTTCAACAGATCTTTAAAAGCATAATCAATCTGCTCTCTATGGCTGTGTCTCAATACCATAGTGCACTGGAATGTAGTGCGTAAATGTCAATGTAAACACACTGAGTGTGTGAAGTAGTGTTAGTGCGCTGATTGAGACACAGTCTATTAGTCCTTTTATTACAATCCATTCTTCCCACTTTATCAGACAGATGTGAACACAGATTAGCTGAGGCTCATTTCACTTCACTCCTTGATCATTTTTTAGTTAGACACAGTGCAGCTAAGCAAATCCATGTTGTTTTCTCTGACTTCACACAATTGGTTTTCCCCCACAAAGACAAGAAAGAGTTAACCAAACCATGAAGGCTGCAGCTGCCGTTGCTGGGACACTTACTCTGTTGTTAAAGTGAACCTGACATAATAAATTCTACTCATTTCATTCTCTTTGATACATTTAAATTAGTTTTGCAGCAGCCAGAATACCAGGTAATTTCCAATTATGTCAGAATGGGAGAGGAAGAGCTTTCTACTGGGCAAAGTGTAAAGATGTAGATCAAAGAGGTGTCACTCATTTTAAATAAAGTTAGATTTTAATAAAACCAGATGAGTTTATTTAGAACACATGTATTTTAATACATAATGAAAAATGATCATAATAGCAACTGATTTGCATAAATGTTCATGTAAACTATTGCAAAATGTTCTCTTTATTAGTGGTCTGTGTGCACTGGTGTCATTTTCTTTGTGGACGAGGCCTGTGTTGCTGCAAGTCGAAGATAAGAGGCAGCCAGTGTGCTGCATGTTAAGCCACATGGGCCAGGGTAGGTCTGAAGATCCTGCCACATAAGCAACCAGCAACAAGCAGGAGCCAAAACAATCCCAGAAGCAGCAGCTTTGGCTAAAGTTAAACACAAACTCTGCTTTTTAAACTCATTTTACCCACATTATGAAATCCAAAGTTAATCGTATCCAGGGAGGATATAAAGCTGCATGTTTTCTGGTAATTTCTCATCCATAAGTGGAGTAATATTATCCAATTTTAGACAGGCTGCCAGCCAAATGAACGTGGTCCAGGTGTGTGAAATACATATTAACTCTAATAACTACAATAACAGCTCAATAAATGATTTCCCTTCTCTGCTAAGACCAATAAATATGTGTTTTGCAGTTTGGATCCCCTTGTTGCCCAACACCATTTAAAACACTTAACACAGCAAGACAGCAGGGTGATGTTTGTTTTGTTTACCTCGCCATGTAATTTACATTTGTGCAGCCACAGGAAATAGCAAAGGAAACAGCTCAGAGTCAGTGAACCCTTACTTCCTGTGCATATTGAGATCCACTCACACTGTCCGATGAGAACTCGATAATGAGGCCCCGGAAGAGCACCGCAAAAGTAAAGACCTCGCAGCCTGGTACCTACAGCCAAGTGGACTGCAGGGTGGTCTGGCTGCCACTGAGGCAGAAGGATGACGTGTGCTGAAACTGACACTTGCAGGAATGACACGAGGGAAAGTTTCCAGCCAACAGATGGACAAAGGACAGAGGACTGCCTGTCATTCGGGTTTCCTTCCCTTCCTTCTGGCCTTAGAGAAGGAAGAGAGTCAGCAGTTTATAAGCTCCTCAAAGCTGCTTGCACTGCATTATTGATGCATCCTCTGCATGAGGATAAATACATATTAATTTGCTTTTATATGCCTGTGCTCAGCATCTTCCAATTGCCCCCAAATTTGTGCTTGAGCTGTTGATAAAAGTGAGGATTCTTCATCCCCATTTTTACCCAGTGGGACCTTTTAAATGAGACTTATAAAACGAAAAGGGAGGAAAAGTGGTTTAACGTTTGTATCCTGCAGTCATGTGAGAAGGTGGCAACAAGACAGTTATTAATATTTGGTTCCAGTGCTACTTACTATAACTAATCTGTATACAGTGATGTGTTAGTTAGCCTGACTGTTCTTTGCATGACATTTAAGAAGACTTAAGGTCCAGACTCTTCCTCATGGGAGTGTCCCATGCACAGGATGCTGGAAGAAATACATGGAGCATTGCAAATGCTATGAAGGAACAATCCTAATGTGTAGCACGGCAGAGCTAAACATTCATCCATCCATCCATCCATCCTCTACCGCTTGTTCCCCGAGCGGGGTCGCGGGGGGGCTGGAGCCGATCCCAGCTGTCGCTAAACATTCAATAAGTCATATTATAAGAGTGATTCAGTGCACCAAAACAGTAAGAAATGATCTCATCTGCTGGTGTGGTCACAAAATAAATTCTGTGTTTGCCGTTATCTGTCTTAAAGTTGAACTTTCCCGTGTTCTTTTATCATTTTAATGTTATTGTCATTGATATGTAAATGAATAACTACTGATGTTAAAACTCACCATCATGCTCAAAGTACAGAATGGGGTCCTGTAACAAAATGTTAATCTATTTTAGGTTGTAAGGCCTAATAGTTCTTTGTCCTTCACTTGTTCTGCAGTTTCCTTTAAAGCTGAATTATTTCACTGCAAGATTTGTTGTTACGCACTGCCTGTAGACCAATACAAAGTATATCATGAGCCACACCATCTGCAAACGCGTGCAAGGAACAAACAATGAATAAACCGATAAACATGCCGGATAACATGTCAAAGAACTTGCTCTGAGTGAACTACAGCCCCTTTAGCTCTGTCAGGGCTCGCCACTTTAGTAATACAAGGCCAATGTTATTCCGGTTCTGTCACTTTCTTTACCCGATAACTTCTTCAGCAACAGTTTTAGAGACAATACCATTGCTCACTAACTGGAGCTTTTAATAGGGAGGGAGGGCCGAGGGCTCTGAGAGGAGAGAGGAGACAGCGATTAATATTGACCTACATGAAAGCGCAGCCGTGCTGAACGGTAAGCACAGAGGATTACACCGCTACTTCTCTACATAACCATTTTTAATTCATTCAATCTGAAAATTATGAATTTGCAATGATGCTCACTTAGAGGGACGTTTTTTGCTGGACCTGGAAACATATATGTTGATGGGATGACTAAAGTGAACGAGTTAAAATGCAACAAAACTAACATGCTCAGTGCACAAAAAAATGCACAAGCTGGGTAGCTATGTTTCACATCTAAGCACCAACCCTTACTATGCAGAGACTCTGTGCCACAGGTTGCAGATGTTTACTGAGTGATACGCTCCCAAAAACACTGTGGAGCTAAAATATATTAAAACCAGCAGAGAGTTTAAATAGATTACTTCTTACCTGTAAAACGATTAATTATGAAACTAAGTGCGACATCCCCAGAGTAATAAATCAAAATAAGGGAGGAAAAGTGAGATGTTGAATGAAAAAGTGTTCATGGATTTTGTATTTAAGCACCACGCCAACAGCAACAGTGTGATAAAGCAGAAAATGTTGAGTCCTAGCTGTGTGCCAGGTTATGTGTGTGTTCCATAGTGTTGATCAATTACTCATTTATACTGACCGGCTGCTGATCCCGGATGAGTCAGAGTCCAGTACTTACTGAACAATACTTGAAACAGCATCTGCTCGTGTTAACACACAGCATGTGTGTGTGTGTTATTGTCCATGATATCAAAGCAGCACTGCTGCTCTTCAGATGTTTAATGAACAAATGAAATCAAGTATAAATTTTTAACTGTGTGCATTTGTTATTTTTAGTTTTGGCACAGTTGGCAAGCAAGAGATGAATTCATAATAAACAACAACATTGTGTCCCAACCAGCCTCTGGGACCGTTTCAAGGAGAAACCAGAGCTTGAAGATCCTCTTCCATCATTATAGTGTCCTATTTGGGGCACCGGGTATCAGTAGAACAGTTAGGATGTGTTACTTTCTACACACATTATCTTTACATTCAATATCCAGTAAGCATGAATGAATATATGTTTAGAAACTAGTGGTCCAAAATGTCATAGAAACATTTTATATCTAAGCTTTGATTAAAACATAAAAAATAAAAGGAAAACATAATCTGAGTTTTCTGTATGACGTTGAATCTGCTGTGGATCATTGTGCAGCATGCTTTATTGAGTCAATACAAGGGTTTTATGCTGCTGATAAAACAGTTAATGCTGCTAAAAGATATTTAGATCTGTTGCAAACATGGTCCAGAATGTTTGGATCAAATGTTGGGTTGAAATTCACAACTGACCTTCTGAATCTTTGCAAGTTTTGTTCATTTGGAGAGGAACACACATGAAACCGAGCTGAATGTGGACTGCAATGCAGGGCGTTGTGGGTAAATTTACTGGCATGTACAGTGAAAGCTTGGAGAAATGGCTCATGGTCAGATGTGGGAGAATGAGGTAAGAGCTCTAAAACATATATTCGCTCTCATGTTATTAGAAGCTGTCCTGAATTAGCAAACAGTTTGTCTTTTTTTCTTCATAAATCTTCATCCAACTCTGCCTCGGGCGGGGAGGCAAATCAGTTTTTCAAGTGTGGGTGAAAGCAAGCTGGCTAGCTGAATGTTGCAATTCCCAGCTGAAGCAAACCAAGCAGACTTGGCGTAAAGATAACTTTATCAGTCAGAATGAAATGTTGCCTCCTTGTGATTGTTGGGATGGGCTCCAGCACCTTTCTGCACGATCTATAAGAAAAGGAGAAAAGTTTTAAGCATAAAACCTTTTCAGGTTTTATAAATCAGTTGAAAACTTATGTTTTTTTTTCTTTGGTCAAGGGTTTGATGATACATCACTTCAACTGACTTTGTAGTTTGATCAGATATGAATAAACACGAGAAACAGGAAAACATTTGACATTTTCTAAGGTTTCAGTAAAACTTGACATATTTTGGTCAAAATAAAACACTTGAGCCACACATTTTTATTCATATTAAATAATAATAGCCATTCAAGCAGATTATTTGAGGTCAAGAAGCGACCCATGACTCCACTCTGCGCCACTCTTCTGGCTCTGCTTTATTTGAGGAGTACCGGTACTCAAAGACCATTAGCAGATATAATTCGGGGATGAAAGAAGATATAACATGAAGGCTGAGACCACGCTCCAAAGTTTCCAAATTTCTCTCATCTACATTTGGACCACGGCCGTTTGGTAGGTCAGCTTTTAGCCACAATCTTAGTGTAAGTTGTGTTAAACTGGCCTTTGCTGCTTTACGCAGCATGCTGGCCAACCAACATCACCACGGAGAATTCATGTAGTTCCTCTATAAAATCTCAGCTCCATAACCTCTGGAATTTCCGTATACTTTTTTAAGTTTCAACAGCTAACATTCAGTATCCTTCTAGTGCATTATTAGCTTGTTATTGCTGGTTTTCAGCAGATTTGGTTCTCCGTGGTGACAAGACACCTACATGCCCAAAATAGCTTCTCTCATTGAGCTAATGCTAATTTAACATTTTAATAAAAGTGTGAGTAATACCTTTTTTGTTTGAGCATTGATTCTTGAAAATGCATAAATTCCCCGTGTCTGCATAATGTGAGAATATTTAATTCGTTTGATTTATTTATTTAATATTTTACAACAATATGGCAGTAATATTGAACTATCTAGGAACCTCCCACTGGAGTCTCGACCCCCCAGTTCGACAAAAGATGGGCTATAAAATCTTAAACAAAACTTACTTAATTATGCTATGAGCCCAACAATGTTTTTTTTTTTTTGCAAATACTGGCTCAACAATCTAAGTTATTTAATGAATGGTAAATAATATGTATTTTACAGCACTATTTTTTTTCATCATCCCACTCCAAGCACCTTTACACTGCAAGCCACATTCAGCCAATTACCCATTTTAAAGATAAATTACGGCATGAGGGCATTCTCAATGAGGAACTAGAATTTTTTGGAACAGCTGTAAGTCACACAAACGGCAGGAACTGCAGAAAAGATGGATTTCTTCTATCCACCACATGCATTCGATTTACATGGGACTGATGAATATTGAATTAAATAAATAGTGTTTTATTTTTTGTGTAAAGCAGAGATACATTTGCATAGACATAAATTGTGGAGGAGTGCAGAAATTTGTATATGACCCACTTTCCTTTGATTTACATAAGCCAAAGTGGGATTATGAAACACAAGCAGTAACGAGTGTGTGAGAGAAATTAGGTTTTTTTTCTGCTCTTCACCTCTAAAAGGGTCTTTTTTTTGTTTAAGCAAGATATCACAAATGGTCAAATGATGGTGAGAAACACTGAGCAAAATATTCTTAATCTGGATGATGTGGTGGAGCCAGACTGCCTCAGGTCTGCAGCAGGAGTCCAGAAAGAAGATGCTCCTATCACACTGATCTGTCACTTTATTAGCTACAGCTACAGAATAAATCATTCTGTGAGAGTAATCCAGCAAAACAGACTGTTTCCATGATGCAAGTATTAAGGAACAACAACCCTGACAACATGGTGAAATGCAACAGAGGAAAAGAAAGAAAACAATGGAGGTTAAGGATGTGATAACCTGTTAACAAAAAGCTATTGAGGGAAAAACGCATCAACTGGCTTAAAGATTCAAAATGCTGACTTGACTTTCCTCCAGGAAACGTAAAAACCACTGAAGGTTGAACAGGAGCTGGAAGGTCCCAGTTTTGCAGTTTCTAGTTCAACAATGCAGCAAGTTCCTCTTCCCTTTGGCCTCTGAGGGTTTCTCAGATAAAAGGAGAAGCTTTTTATGGCAGAAAAAGTTGTTTTCTTACCCCATGGTTCATTTAGTTCTTTTTTTTATAAAAGTATTAACATTAGTTTGTAGTACCTCTCTTTTTCTTCTGTTTGTGACTCTTTGCCAGACTGGCTTGTGTTTTTCTATTTTACTTTCCAGCTGTTTGGTTAGTTAGTTTTCTAACAAGTGTTTTGATTTCAACCATGTTTGTGAGAGCCTGTGCAGCCACATTGCTATGCTATTTACGTGCTCCATTTTCCTGCAACCTGTCGGATATTTTAGTTTCCATCAACTTCCTGTTTCTTACAACTTTTTTTTTGTTCTAATTTGTTCTTATATCTGTTTCAATCATCTGGTCTCAGACCATCATGGGTTTAGGTTTTCAGATCCTTAACACACATCCATTATTCATCACATAAATCAAATCAAATTAAACTTTATTTATAAAGCGCTTCTCATGCCCTTGGCAACACAAAGTGCTTTACATGATAAAATCAATTAAACAAAAATATAACAAAGACAGACAACATGACAATGAATTACAAAAAGTGGACATACAAAGACAGACAGCCCCACACCCAACCCACCCCAACCCCACCCACAACTGTCTCTTAACTTAAAAAGGAAAAAAGGTAGAAACATCTGGCTCGGCAGTGATGTTGATGTGAGGAAACCATATTAACGGGATCTATCCACACCAGG
>JBAMHV010000023.1:17462857-17490333 GCA_037177535.1 Pseudomugil gertrudae
CAGCTGGGATTGGCTCCAGCCCCCCCGCGACCCCGCTCTGGGATCAAGCGGTAGAAAATGGATGGATGGATGGAATCACCATAGCAGTAGAGACAATGTGGCAGCCAAACGTTGCAACCTTCAGTATAAAAAACCCAGCTCGTGATCGGAAGATGCAAGGCAGGTGTGGAAAGGATAGTTTAAGCAGCAGAGACACCACCTAACAGTAGATCCCAGCAGGACAGCCTCCCTAGCTGTGTAAATGAGAGTGAAAACAATAAGGTTAAATTAAAATGACCTTGGGATCATTAAAATACATCTGATTCTGATTTTGGCTACACAGTGGTGTGTGTAGTGGTTAGATGCTTCACAGTAAGAAGGTAACTGGCCTTTATTGTTGTCTGTTTTCTCACCATGTAGTTCAGCTTCATCCCCCATCACAGGCTACTCTAGATTTTCTCTGGCAGTGTAAGTGATTGTCTCTCGGTGTTAGCCACATGACGGACTTGTGACCCGCCTCTGGTGTACCCTGCCTTTTGCCTGACAATTGCTGGAATAGAGTTCAACTTCCCTGCGATAAGCACATAGAAAATGAGTGAGTTTAGAAAAAGAATGAATGAATGATAAAAATGTTCTTTTGACTTTTTGGCTATTCAGAAAACACAAACAACATCGCCTTACAGCTGACTAGATATCTTCCTTTGCAACCCATTGAGTGTTAATAAACGGAAAGATCTATCTCCTTTCTTTTTTGCTTTTCAGTCCATCCTTACATCTTTATTTCATTCATTTTCGACTTTTTAAATTTTACGTTGGTGGCTAATAATGTTTATTGACAAAAAACTTGTAAAGTTGGACTGTGATTTAGACCAATTGGGAAAGAAAACTGCTTCAGATGGTGGCATTTATTCAAATCAGCTTTTTGCACCCAAACATACACACACACACACACACAGACTAACCTCTTGAGCAACCCCATGGGAATGCTCCCAAAGCTTCCAATTAGCTACTCCAACTTTTCCCATCACAACCCATTCTCACGACCTACTCGTAGCAGTCTGATACTAAGTTGGAAACCCACTGAATCAGTTTTGACTACGACAGGAAACTCTGAGCATTACTCTGGGATATGGAGGATTTCCTATGCTGGCAACATGGAATGTGTTGTCATATTGCTATAGGGGACAGCAGCTCAGATGTTTCCTTTTGCCTCTTCACCTAAATACTATCTCATTAGCTGGGAAATGTATCTCTACTTCTTCAGACATGTCAGTTCAGCTAAGGTAAAATATAAAAACGAGAGTGAGTGGTTCACCAATGAACGTCACACTGAAACCAAGTACATAATGCAGTTTACTATGTGGGACTATGCAGACTCAGTATAGGAAGTGAACTGCAAGATAACACACATATGACCCTCAAAGGTACTATCAGGCAAAACAAAGGGCAGTGGAAAGGGTTACACTGAATAAGTTATCTGTTATTTGACGTCTCCAAGTTCTTACTTGATGAGTCATGTATTTTAGCATCATCTTGGCTCACTTCCAGAGTCCTGATTCCATCTGTTTCCTCCTTGATGTCTACATGAGCACATAGTAAAGTGTCATCATGGAAAATAACCAATTACATTCTACTTTTCACTAATGTGATAAAAGCAGCTCAAACCAAGGTGGCTGGCATCAATCATTCATGCATTTCACCAGTTCGGCTGACAATACAAATTGTCAATGTGAGAGTAGCTCATCAGCTCTGTTATGGTGTAAAAATGCTTTGGGATGAACTGAAACGCTGAAGGGGCAGCTGAAGGGAAGGAACTAAATTATATGCATTAGTCCTCAAGTAGTGAGAATTAGCATACTTCTGTGTATTTCATGTAAAACAGCAGCTGTATGAAACCTTAAGGGCACCTTTTTTATTTAAATTCACTTTGAGGAGTGACGCAGGAAGTAATTTGGGTTTGCACTATGAACAGTAAGTGCCGATAATGTGACTGAAGTGCAAGGAGAATCAGGGAGTGCATAACAATTTCAACTGACCGGTCCATTGAGAGGAAAAAAGGCCTATGAGCCATCAACCCATTTTGAACAGGTCCATCTAGAATATTCATACAAATGGTAGAAGATTACTGTATTTGAAATATGCGTCTGTATAATGCTACAAAAGTCAGCAATAGCACAACCTCCAAATCCCCCTTGTGCAATGTAAACATAGTATAACGGCTCAGAATTCCCCCAGCAGAGCTGGAAGAAGTGGCTGACGAGATGCAATTCGTTTCTGCATTCATGACTGGACCTCAGATAAGTGATGAATGGATGGATGAATACTCTTTTGCTGATGAAGGCTGCAGCATAGTATACACCCAATCCTCACTGAACTAAAACTAAACATGTAACTTTGTGTGACTATTGCCAGTTATGGTGAATGGAGTTGTACTCATATAGTGCTTTTCCAGTCATGTTGACTTAACAAAGAGCTTTACAGTACATGTCACAGTCACCCATTCTCTCTCTCTTTCACACACACACACACACACACACACACACACACACACACGTACCCCAATAGCAACATCGAGGGGCAATACACGGTTAAGTGTCTTGCACAAGAACACTTGGGCATGTAGTCAGAGGAAGCCTGGAATCAAACCACCTCCCTTTCTGTTGGAAGATAGCTCTTCATATTCAACTTCAGCCACCCAGTTGGGAGACCAATTCCAGGCTTCCTCTGATGCAAGCCGAAGTGTCTTTGGGCAAAACACTGAATCCTAAGTTGCCCCCCGATGTGCCTATCGAGGTGTGAGGGTGTGTGAACGTGCTTTGAGTTGTCAATATGACTGGAGAAGTGCTATTTTCAGTCCATTTCCAGAAGCCACTTTGTATTAGCTTTTGGCTTGTCACTTCTCCTCTCTTCCTCAGATAATGGTCTTGATGAATCAGCCATGCTGTGCATCCGAAACAGTCAGTGCACATGTCCAGTTGCTGGCATGTAAGTTGGTGCTGTAAAAGAGCTGCCAGTAGTAGATGCCCTGATTACTTCGTCTCAGGACACTGTAGAGCAGTGGTTTTCAACCCTGGTCCTCATGGAACACTGCCCTGCGTGTTTTGGTTCTGTCAAACTCCAGCACACCTGATTCCGGTTCATTAAACTGCTCATTAAGTTCTCTGCAACTCTCCTAATGAGCCATTCATTTGATTCAAGTGTTGTAAAATAGGGTAACCCCTACAACACGCAAGGCAGTCTTCCCTGAGGACCAGGGTTATAAAAAACGCTGCTGTAGGGCATGAACAGTGCCATGTGTGTTTGTTTATTTATTTGTTTGACTTCATGTTATTTTATGCAGGACAGGATTAGAAGCAATTAGGCCCATTTTTTAGCAGGTTCCTGCTCTGCAAAAAGCCTTGACAATCTTCATGGGCTGTACAATCACACATTCTTACAGGTTGCTGCTTCGGTCCAAATTTTTCAAAGTGAGCTTTATTATTTCTGGGTGGAGAGCAAATTATAGTAATCAGGAGTGTGAATATGTGGGTGGGCTGTAATAAAAAGATCAGAAAAGAAGAGCGCCTTTGCATTCTGATCTGATCTTTGGCATTAAATCAGTTTGTAACATAGTCCTTTGAGAATTTTTTACCTTCCCCTTTCACTTTAAGATCACTTTGTAGATAGTTTATCTTAAAAACATTGACAGATACACTTAGTGTTTAATGCAACACGGGAACGCCTGCAGATGTTTGTGTCTGGAAAAGGAAAAATAGATGGAAACAAACAGATTTAGCAATAATGTGACAGTCTATATAAAAGGTTTTAATGTAAAACAACTTCCTCTATTTCTTATACATCAGACCAGTAGCTTCCTAATATGTCCGGTTACCGACAGCCTTGCATTATTTGGCACTCTACCTGTCAATCATCTGCAAGAAGATACTCAATTACGGTGACAAAAGATTCAGTGGCAACGTGACATATCACATGTTAGAGTGATCCTTGCTCTGCTTAGAAAGAAAAACTTTGGTGCAGGAATTCCTGCACCCATAAAACATTCATAAACTGTGATGTTCTCTCCCATAGAGCAGAATATAATGTTCCAGTTCTAAAACCAATAAACACATTCAGTCCCAGTAAATACTGAAATACAGCAGTTTGTCTTTTTCAGCTCATTCTGAGTTTAGATCAAGGTTTAAGGAGCTAAATGGACCTGTCGATGGCAGATACTACACCCAGGTGATTTTCATCTTTCATCTTTCTCTGGCACATTGCCAGAAAGGTTTTAAATCAACTCTTTAGGCATCAAAAGGCCTCCAACCCAGATTCTCAGCTTCACTCTGCTGTTGCCCTATAGTATTATCTTTGCCATTACCATTGGGAAAATAAACCTGTTTCAGACTCAACCAAAGCTGTATCCTAACTAAAAAGGTGAGATTCCTGATATGGACTCAATGTACAGCCATAAATATTTTCTGTTGTTTAAAAATATAAACCTAAAATTTAAATTTAACATTTTTTTTAAAGCCACAAAATATTTCTTTCATTCATTTTCTATACCTGCTTTACATGATGTATTTTCGTGCCCCAGGTTCGCGGGGACCAAAATACATCATGTAGCAGATGCTCTCTTTAAAGAAAAGGCAGGGCAGCATCATCCTGTACATCTGGTTAAAGCTCACAAAATCAAACAGACCAGGTATTGTGACAAGTTCATCATAAAATGCATATTTTGATCACCCATGTGGCCTCTTTTAGAGACGGAAAATTGCAAGCATAAAATGGATTAACTGGTGTATTTAAATAGAATGGAAAACATAATAATGATAAACAAGTATGGAGAATATTACACAAAAAGTAGAATTAAAATGAGTAGCAACAGGTTTTATAGGGTAATGAATCCTCCCAAGAGCATAAACCTCAACATTATTGAAGCAGATGGGATCATCTTGACATAGAACAAACAAAAACAGACAGAAACATCTAAAGAAGAGCTTTGGAAGGCCCTTCAAGAAGTCAAGAGCATTATTCATGAAGACTACTGAAAATATAAAAATATAATTTTTTTTACTAATTTTCCATTAAGGTTTATACGTTTTCAAGACATTACCTTACTCAGTTGTTTAATCTGAAGAAAACAAGGAGTGGATCATGTATGATACCAGAAATGTACACACACACACACACGTAACAAAGAACACCTCTGAGACTGAATGATAACAAAGATTTTTTATAAGGAGGAATATCTTTGTGAGGATAATGACAAAGGATGACTGGCCTTGGATAAGGTGGAGGTGTCCCAAAGACAGGCTGGGGTAAAGACCAGGAGAATAGAAAGCCAAGAGACAGGCAAGGGTCAGAACCAGGGAAGCAAGCCGAGGGGAATCCAGAAGGCAGGTTAGTGGAGTCTGCGCCAGGGAAGGGAGCAAGAAGCTAAGAAGATCAACAGGGAATGTGTGGTGATCCGCAAAATATAAAGCCAGAGGGATCATTAATCATTAGAATTCTGGTGATTGACTTCACAGGGATCTGGTGGGCGTGACTGTGGTGGTGCCTTCAGTGTTTTATTTGAGACACCACTTACCCATGATAGCACGTACTACAGGAAAAAGTGTGCACTATGCACTACTTTCCACTGCACTACAGTAATGAGACACATCCAATATCACTGCCTCAGGAAAAGCAAAATGAATAGAAAATCTTATTCTATCATGATTCTTGTTGGGATGAGTGTTCATAACCTCTGGCCAGACTTGTATTAACCATTTTTAATTCATTTTGAATAAACTTTTCAGAGCAGAATCATTTCATTTCCTGCTGATAGATTCTAAACAAACCTGTTTACCTTCCTGACGCCCATTTAGTTTGTGCAAATCAACCTGGATGGAGATCCTGACATTGTGTGGGTCACAAGATTTTTTTAAAAACTTTTCTTTATTTGATACACAAATTATCCACCAGAGACATGCGGGGTGAGGTGAAATGAGCATTTTAATCATCGGAGGGACTAAACTGCAGCCTTCCTTCAAGGAGAAAACTAAACTGCAGTCACACACATGAAAAGGCGGAATTACTGAAGTTGTAATCATACCACACTATATACACAACATCACTGCAGTATAACAACTGATGGACATACTGAATACATAATACACTCACAAAGACTCTAGGACTCTAGGACTTTCAGTGTCTGGCCCCCAGGAAGTAAATTTGTATTCATAAGATTCATAAGTCTTGTCAAAACTTTGCACATTTCTTACAACAAAGAGAATGAGAGTTTCACCATTTAATAATCCAACAAGGTCCAAACTGGATTTAGATCCAGAAAGATATGGATTCATCAATACTTTCAAATTCCCAGAGAAGGATAAGAAGCTGCAAGCACTGCTTATTTGCATCGATTTAAAATTTATGAAGGCGGACATTTAGAACGAAACTCAAGAATATAATCATGCCAAAAATAATATTCAGGTAATTTACCTTTAGCCTTTTGGTTAAGCCTTTAATTCAGCATTTAACATTAATGCACAGTGTTTCATAAATCACGTACTTGGTTCAATGATTAATTTAATGTTAGGGTCATGTAGGGGGGCAGTAGTACATAATTGCCAGCTGAAGTGGATATGTGTACAGAATAATCACGATAACATCATTTCCTAAATAACATGATTTGGTTAGAAATGATGAATAACTGTGCCACCTAAAAACAGTTGACACTGAATTTATAGCAGGTCACAACCATGATTTTAAAATAAATATGCCAATTCTGGTAATATAAAGGAAAATCTTTGTATAAATAGAAGCTAACTGAGATTTGCATCCCGGCCAGAATGAGGGGCTGATTAAGGATGACAAGGCAAAAGGCAGGAAGATGCAAGAGTTAAAATTAATACAAATAAACATATAAAATGCCATGACTACAGAAAAAAATGAACTCAAGCTTCTCAAGAGGCATTCATCTGATCAACTTATTTAAATGAAGTGTCAATTTTGCCCACCTGGCTAGTCGCTTTGGGCAGTGTGGACACATATATATCGTCAAAGTGTCTACTCAGCTCAAAATTTCCAAAATGGAAAAACCCTGACACTGTGTAGAGTCCACTAAGGTCGGATAGAGTATGTTGTAATCGAAAATGACCGTAAGATAGACAGAGCCCCCGTGACAGCACATGTAGGTTTCTGAAGAGCTTGCGTGATTCTCAATGAGCTGTTCCTGCCATCTTGGCAGCATCCCGCTTGTTGTCAGTCATACAAAATACATTCCATTTTTTTCTTTCATAAGCAATAGATATGAGAGGGTCAAAATATTTATAACTTTCTTTAGAAAAAAGAAGCTTTACCCACAAATGGCTCTCAATGGCGGCAGACGCTTTTCTTTTCTCTCTCTCCCACATGCTCTGCCCTACTGTTCCTCTATTTTCAGAGCCTCGTCTGCATTGCCTTCCTAAATCTAAATTCTGAAAGGCATAGATGTGATCAGCTGGTCCCACAATGTCAATTATCACATTTTTTCTACCCAAAGATCCAGCAGAGAGCCGTATGGAGCCGACAGAGAGCGGCACAGAGCCGACAGAGAGCCGGCAGAGATCCGGCAGAGAGCCGGCAGAGATCCGGCAGAGACCCGGCAGAGACCCGGCAGAGACCCGGCAGAGACCCGGCAGAGAGCCGGCAGAGACCCGGCAGAGAGCCTACGTGTCCTGATGGAATTGACGCAGCCAGATACATGATGGACTCTTGGAGCAAGTGGAGGATCATGTGTCTGTTACTTCTGTCAAGGATGTGGAAGATGCCTGTAGAATTGGATTCATGATAACTGTTCAGCATCAGTGGTTTTGTGGTGTTTCACAAGTTTCTGAAACTGCTGCAAGCTGTTGCAGCAGGTAGGAGCCGAGCTCAGCTCAGACATTCTTCATACTGACAAGCTGGGTCCGTTTCATGATCTTATGCATGAAGTGAACCACTTGGAGAAGCTATCTGCTCAGCTAAGTGGAAATTGATCCCCATTTTCAGTTGTTTTTTTGTATTGTGAGACCACTGGAAAGACTAAAGGCAGACAAAATAACGAGTCAGTCTGCCTCAAAACAATATGTCGTTATCTTAATCTGGCTCCTGCAGCCAGCCTTCAGCGGCTAGTTATCAATTCTCTATGGACTGCTGTGCTGAAATACTGCTCTTCCCCACCCCTACGCACACATATTTACAATCACAATTCCCAGACAAACCCCACCAATTTACCACCTTCCCTGAGTTCATGAGTTATGCTGCACAATACTGCTTCCCCACTCTCTGGTGGTACTAAGCATGTCTAGCTACACAGCTGCCAGCCTAAAAAACTGGACCAAATAACTTACATAAGGGATGCAGAAGACGGACTGAAGCCTTTGACTATATTTAGTGTACAGAAGCGTACAAAAAAAAGTAACAGGGGGAGCAGAGTTAAAACCACGTTAAAACTTGGCAAATAAAAGAAATTATTTCATCCATCCATTTTCTACCTCTTATCCGAAGTCGGGCCATGGAGGCAGCAGCCTAAGGAGGGAAGTCTGGGCTTCCCTCTCCCCAGCCACATTCACCAGCTCATCGGCATCAGCACCAGGAGCACGGTGAGTGTGTGTGAGCATGGGTCGAATAGCGTCAAAGTGCTTTGAGTGCACAGATGTGTAGAAAAGTGCTGCACAAGTACAAGACCATTTACCATTTCAGTGCATAGGAGATTTTATGTATAAATGCACATAAAAATGTATAATAAAATTTATTTTCTTACTCAGCTAACTGTCCTGCACAATGATCAAATCCCAAATTAAAGATATGTGCTGGGAAGGTTAATAAAACCTGCCTGTCCTCACTCTGTAACATCACATTTTGGAATAAAATATGATCAACAGAATCCTAAATCTATTTTAGTTTTTTGCATTTTGAGTATTTCAGTATTCCACTCATCCTTTATAAGTATTTTAAACTCTAAAACCAATCAGTATTTTTTTTTTTGTAAAAGTGCACATTTCAGTCCAGTCCCTGGGGTTTCACTCAGTCCTGTTTCCCTAACATATTAACTTTTCTGTGTACATGAAGAAATTTTACCTTTGATCTGGAAGACTTGACGAAATGAAGCCTTCCAGGTTAGAGATAAAACAAAAGTACGGTAGTTAAATAACAATAAATTCTTCGATTATAATGACCTGTATAAGTGAGAATCTGATTAAATCTAAAAGCTCATTTGGAGAAATTCAGTGTAGAGTTTAATGCTAATACAGCTTAGATCGAGGTGGGAACCTCGGCCCTTGTCCTGAAAGTTTTCCATGTCTCGCTGTTCCAACACCAGATTCAAATGAATGAATCACTGTGCAGATCTTCATGAACAGTTGGATTCATTTGATTTGAATCAGGAATACATGGAATACCTGCAGGATTCTGGCCTTCAAGGACCAGGGCTCCCACCTCTGGTTTAGATGCACTGTCAAGAAGACCTGAAGACTGATTTGAATTTTTGTGGCATTTTGCAACACTACTGTACTAAATGCCTTTTGGTGCATGTACAGTGTTCCACTAAAGGCAAAACAAGTCATTTATTGGATCAAGTTTTGTAACATGTTAATAGAAATATGAGTGGAAAGTCAACATGCAACTCTTGTAAAAGTATTTTCTTAATAATAAGGTCAGAAGTCGTATGAGAAAAATGTATATAGGCCATTAAATTAGTCCTTTTTCTCTGTGATGTGCTGCAATTCTCAATTTATTCTAAATTTATTTACACAGCATCAACTATGATCTGAAGAGGCTTAACAATGAGAAGCCTCATGATGAAAGGCACTGGTTGCAGATGGCTTGACTTACTCCAAAAGCAAGCATCTGCCTTGATTCAGATCTTTTATCAGCTTAAATGAAGCACACAGACCAGACAGATGGGTTTCTGTGCAGTGCCAGAGGTGGCTGTGTGTAGCCAGGGAGGAGAATGCAGCATCTTATCAAATTTTAGTTGGCTCCTAAAGGGAGATGACAAGGTATTTAACTTTACCAGTCAGGCGCACAAAAATGGAAAGAATTTTTTCATCATCTTCAGGTGATCCCAGCCTTTCTGCCAAGAGCAAAGCTGCAGATCCAGCTGGTTGAAAGGGTGGACAGGGATGCCATGAGTCTATATTTGGTGCACAACTCTCATAACTCAAAATACAAAACTGACATTTTAAGACTCCTTACCCATCTCTACATAAATTATAATGATATGCATTGAGGCTGTGGATGAGAATCAGCATCTCCTGGGGAGTTCAAGTGGAGGAGTGGAGGAGTTCAAGTGTCCTATGCCCGTACCCTCGCCTATGGTCATGAGCTGTGGGTAGTGACCGAAAGAATGAGGTCCTGGGTACAAGCGGCCGAAATGAGTTTCGAGCTTCCTCCGCAGGGTGGCCAGTGTCTCCCTTAGAGATAGGGTGAGAAGCTCGGCCATCGGGGAGGGACTCAGAGTAGAGCCGCTGCTCCTCCACATGGAGAGGAGCCAGATGAGGTGGCTCGGGCAGCTGGTTAGGATGCCTCCTGGACATCTCCCTGGTGAGTTGTTCCGGGCACGTCCCTGCAGGGATTGACTCAGGACATGTTAGAAGATTTTGTCTCTTAGCTGGCCTAGGAACACCTTGGAATCCCCCTCCACGATTGGGGCGTGACTGGGGAGAAGTAAGTCTGGGTTTCCCTCCTTAGCCTGCTGCCTCTGTGACCTGACGGACGGACAGACGGACAAATACTGGAATTTATTAAATATCTGCTAACCTGGCGGATCTGTCCATGGCATCAGGCTAGGTTGGCATATTTATGAATGAATAAATTTCTTGTGTGACTCTATTGTGTGTGCACTCTTTATCAGAAGCCCCATCTGACTGCTCCATCGTGGCATTCAGCAAACCTAATGAACCTGACAGATCCACCACCTGATGGACTGTGTGAGAGAATAAAAGCTTCCTCATCCCTGCTGTTCTTGACTCTCTTTTAGATTTCATTTATCATTCCCCCCTTCATCTTTTGTGCTTGTCTGTCTCTTCTACTAAATCTCTGATGCATTTCCTTTTATGATATAGACCCATTTTTATTTAACGTCCTCATTTTAATTATAAAAAGAGTACCATACTGTACATCATGAATAAATCATATTAATCATGCTGCCTTACAGGTGTGTCAGCTTGTGTTCAGACTATAAAGTTAATTGATATGATGATGTACAGTATTAAATAAATTCCATATTCCATCCATTTATGACTGAATTATGTAGCTGGACAGTATGTTTGCTATAGAACTACTGATTTTTTTCCACAAATGCAAAACTTTTTTACAATCATGCAAATCATTTTGAAATGTGATATACAAATAAACCTAACTAGCCTTTTCTGCACATATACAAGCTTGATTGGATGATCGGGAGGACAAAACATGAATTTCAAATAAAAACTCAGACATTTTTTGCATGCCTTCTTTTAGAGCTGCAAAATCTTTATGGATATATTTTGAGCCCATCAAAATCTCCCCTCAGCTAAGGAACTTGGCAGAAGTTACCTGTACTTTTAAAAATGTTAAACTTGGCTAAAAAGCCTGAAAGCATCTCCCTAGGGTCTTTATTTTAGAACATTGTTTTAGGCTCAAAACGTAGTTACTAAAGTAAAATAAACAAACCTTATCGTCTGGGTTTCTCGGATGGTAACAGCTGTCTCTGACCATGCGCTTTGCAAACTTCAAGCACTTCAAGCTGGTATTGTTCTCAGTTCTTTGCTCATTCTCTGGTTCAGAGTTGTTAATTTTTGTCCATCTCTGCATCTCAGTGTTGTTTTCCTCATTATGTCCCTCAAAACTGAGTCAGTCTGTTTACAGTTCAGAAAACACGGGCCCTCCTAAGCAGACCGGGTTCGTCTCGATACAGCCAAAAGGCATTCTGAGGTGATTGACTGCAGCTCACATTCCTATTTGCATATCATGCAGAGCCAGACTTAACTCCTATAAGTTGTACATTATTAAACCTTAAAAGTGAAAACATAAACAAGGATAACATCATTCTAATAAAGATGTAAAAGGATTAATGCTCTTAAATGTGAAACACTCATAAAAAGGATTAAAACGAACAAATCTTTAAAATGTAACATGATCTGAGGAGCAAACAATCAAATGTAAAGTTGTATGTAAATCTGTATGAGATTTTAAAATACAATGTTGGCTTTGAATGAACCTTAGCTCAGCATTGTAAGCTGAACACAGCTCTTTGTGTGGGAATGTATGTTATAAAAGAAAGGTTTGTGTGTGTGCTTTGTGTGTCTTGTCTTTGCTGTGTAAGAAGGAACCTTGTGAGACAAAGTTTGTCTTTGTTAAAAGTGGAGGAGATTCAGTCCCATCTTCTTGGCTGCAGGACCTTGAAAGAAAAATGCAGTTTAGTTCAAAAGTTCATGAAGGTTTGCAATCACTTTCTCATGGTTCACACAACATCCAAAGCGTTTCTTTCTCTGAGAAGTTTTCGCTGCTATTTATGAGCAATAAGTTCCAGAAGTAATGTCTGTTTCCATCTGAGAGGGAATATGCTAAGCTACACACCCAGATTGAGATGTTGTGGTGAAGACACTGGAGCTCTGGAGAAAAGACTGTGGACTGTAAATAGCTTTTTTCATTTTGTGGCAACATCACAACTGATGTTTGACCCTTTCTGGAATCTAGTGCAGTGGTTCTGCGTGGTTGGTTTGCAGGATGAGGAGTGATGGAGCTGGCAGAGTGGGCTCTCTGCATAGGCTGACAAATGTTCACTGTAGGACTTTACCTCTGGAAGTCAAACCTTTCATGGCCATTCAGTGAAAATTCTGGTGCCCCAGGAAGGTGACTCCTTCTCAGGAACCATTTCCATGTCTTTACCTGGGATGAGCAGTGTAATGCCATCTCTCAGAGCTACATTCTTACTGGGAGTTCTCCAGGATTGCTCAAAGTTTGTTTCCTGACACATCTTTGGCAACCTCCAGGTGACAAAACTCATAATAGTTATTGGTTCACGGGCTGGGTGCATTGCTGGCCAGATCCTACTGTTAGGAGGAAAGAGGGAGGATCAAAAAAAGATGTCAGGAAGATGTAGGAAGTAATTAACAGAACTTAAAAGATGCAGCAAAAAGTGCAAAACTATATAAAAAATATACTTAAGTGATAAGGAAGGAGTAAAGAGGTGAGATTCATTGTAAGCAGAGTCAAGATATAACAAGCTGGAACTACCTGAGATAAAGGAACACGGTTTGAAATTACAGAATGGGACAAAAACACTGAACCTCAGCAGAAAATTATTCTAAATTCAATAAACCAGAAGTCAAATTCAATACCCAACTTCCAAACAAAACCAAATCCATGAAGACATGTAAAGATGTGTGACATACCCTATTGTTTAAATTGTGTCATTAATGCTTACAAAAAGTTATTAATTATATAATTAATGCGTAATTTACATTTAGGATGAAAGCAGGGTTGTTCACTGGGACTTCACAGACGCCAATCAGAGGAGACAGAAACTTGAGGGTGGGCGGACTGGTAGCAGCTAGCAGGTGTGTTTGCAGGCTTTCATTCTCCTCAAATCCTTTGTTCAGACTCCAGAAGAGTCTTTTCATTCACTGGGCCTCTGGTAAGATGAACTTTAGAGGGTTTTACCATTGTTTAATAATCAAACACATAACGTGTGCAGGCATTCTGAGGTATTTGTGTTTTAATGATTTTTACTGTTCTGTGCTGAACTGGTAACCAGTGGTTTAGTTTACTATTGATTATTTTAGATTTATTGATTTTATGGAATTTGAGTTGTCTCAGTTTCTAGTGTGGCTGGTGGTGTCCTAAGTTTACCGGTGTAGGTAGGATACGGTAAGAGCTCTTTAGATAATGATATGGTTTGTGTTTGCACACAGTCATTCTTGTGTTGTTTTTTTTTTATTTTGTTTGGTTTGTTGGGTTTATGTTTCTTTTAAATACTGAGTATACACCCCACAGTGCCTTTGCAGTGAGTGGCTGGTTCCCCAATTGTAGTGTGACTGTCTATTGCCTTGTCCTTTCTTGTCTGTCCCCTTTGCTTCAACTCTATTCTACACTCATTTAGCAAACACTTTTCTCCACAGCAACTTACATCTGAGAACAAGACAAGCAAAAAGTGAAAAAATCAGGAACAGCATAGATAAGTGCCACAGGTGTTGCCATGCACTGGTAGAGGCAGTGAGTTTAATTTCCCATTTGTTTCAAATGTCATCAGTGTTGCAAAGAGCTGAAGAAATCTCTCCAAGTCAGTTTTAGCAACTATAAAAATAAATAGCATGTGTATGACCCACACTGAGTGTTGTGGCCTCTATATTGAAGCCCTGTGTGATATCCTCAAAGGTTACAGCATGGTTAAAAAACATAAATGCATCAGTTTTTAGGGGTTTTGGTTATCAAGCTAACAAAAAGTTGCCCTAAAAACATAATTAAGCAAACCTGCACAGTTGTAAATGTGCTCTCTTTATAAATCTACTGATTTAATTTGAAAAAGCCCAGCTTTTTATTAAGACTTTGTTGCATCAGTGTTGGACAGATAGCACAGCACGTCCTCTGAAGCTTTTCAGATCCCAGCACAGCTCCTCACTCAGCTTTGTGATGAATGAAACGGACCACACAGGTCGATATAGGGAAGTTAACTGTGTTAACTTTCATTAATGATGTTAATGATGTCTTCTGCTGGGAATATCATCATGCAAATGCTGACCAACTGACCTCCAAGCTTTACCATGAGGATGGACAACTCTTTTAAAAGAAAAAAAACAAAAAAAAACAGGTTTATCTCAAATTAGGTAAAAAAGAGCTAGAAACGCCAATAATATTAATAATAATAGTAATATATTTTATTTATCAGAACTTTCAATAAAAGAATACACTTTATAACATTATTGTAAGCTTTGTAAATGATGAGGAGGATCTCAAAGTGAACGTGCTGTTTCATGAAGCAGGTGAAAGTGTTTCAGGATGGGTTTTATGCATTTCTTTGAGTAACATTTACTTTTAAAGAAGATTCTTGTGTCCACTTTTATGTTTTTTTTACACATCCTGGCTGTAATTACATGATTATAATCACACATTAACGCCAATTCCAACGTGAAAGTAAATAAAATATCTGATATAACAACCCTGGCCATACAAATGCCCCTTACAGCATATTAACCATTTAGGTGTGCAAGCAAGGTGGAGTGACAGAGGGGAGAGCCAATCACAGAAAAACTGTACCAATGTAGGAGCTTGTGAGCAGTTTAAACTAAGGCTGTGTCTCAATTCAGGGACTTCGAATATGCAGACTACGTAGGCTACAGTCTGAACACTCAAATGTGCGCCTGCCATTTGAAAATAGACGGCCACCTACTGTATGAGAATTACCCATAGTCCTTCAGTCCTGTGTTGTCTAGCAACAAGTCGTATGCTATATTTATTCATGTAGTGATCTGGTTCTTCCACAAGAAACACAAAAATATCCTTTTATATGACAGAAAATGGAGCCAGATATTTCAATGTTTATCTTCATTTACCCTAAATTACAAACATGTGGAGAAGGCGGCCCGTTAGAGCTCTCCTCGTGACAAATAACCCTCGTCAGATGCATGTAATAAAATTCATTTGTGTTCATGGGACACACTGCCATCCGCGCTTGTCTGCTGGGACAAATATGTGTTTATATATTTTTTAAATAAACGTCTTTACAGACAATAAACTGCTGTTAATTCATTTCTATCTGGCGTGCAATTAATTCTGGGTGATTGGAGACTGCGAAGGATACATAGAATGTACACTTGTTTTAAGTTATTTTGACCCCAAACAAAGAGCGCGTGTGAAGTGTGGATCTGAAGTACACTTGGCGCGCCAGTATGACGTATGCCGTCAACGTATCTGCACTTTCAAGTGTGCAGACGCTGAGTGCCCAGGAGAAACAGGCTTCAGCTTGAGCGGCCGTTTTCCGCTTGGTCCTAGTGCCTCACAAGTCTCTGTTTAATAATGTGAAACATTGATTTTGTACTGTAAATAGTGCAGGGCACAAAACAGCCTTTTGAAAAAATGTAGAGGACATGTCCCCTACAAGTTACTGTAACGCCGTTACTGTAAAACCAGTATTCTGCAGTAACACATTACTAGTAGAGGCCATGCAGATTAAAAGACTCAATTTTTCTAAATCACATTTTGCAATAGCACCTTCTTGGAAAAAAAAAAGGTTGAAGTAAATTATTTTCCCTGTAACGTAAAAGATTAAAAAATTGGGGCAATTCATTGGAAGGAATGAGTGTAGGAAGAGGAAGACCAGTGAGAAAGCACAGGATTGTACAGAGATGGAAGGTTCAATGGGCCAATACAAGAACAGGAAGATGTTTTCCAAATACACATAGCCAGGACAACAGGGTAGAATAGGTCGCTGCTCCTTTTTGTAATGCTTTTCTTTCCAATTAGCAGCAGGGTCAGTGAGGTAAAGGTAAAGCATAAACAGGAAAAAAAGCACTAAGCCTCACTGATTGCTTGTGCTGTTGTGTACTCTGCAATACATTCCTCCAGAAACAGAGCCTTTGTAGTTTCACCATCAGTATAAAGAGAGAATCAGCCAGGAGTAATGTAACATATTTTATCATTAAATCTTTGCTGCTGCCAACCTCCCTGCTTTAAAATGGAGAAGTGAAAATGTACATTTTAACAGCATTTACAGTCAGGCATTGTCCTTGAAAACCTGATCATATTCAGCAACTTGATCAAGATACTTGTTAACAAAGACAGTTTCTGCTGTGGATGTTTGCAGTCTCTTTCAGGTTAAACTGACTGTAAGAGAAAACTTTTAGTTAACATCCGAGGAGATCCAAGAAACAGAAAATGAACAAAGAGAACCTCCAGAAAACATCCCGATCATTCTTCATTACATCCATGAAGTACTTACAAGTGTTTTTACACTTCAAAAGGATGCTGGATACCTGCTTCAAAGGTTATCCACTTCAAAGGAAATGACAGTCCTTACACCAGTCTGATGAGACTAGCACCTGTTGCCATACGCTCACCTGAAATGCAACAGAAAAGAGATGTTTTTCCTAAATGAATGATAGCTGTGTTGGCTGATGTGGGAAGAGAGGTAAGCTTTGTTGCTATCAAAGCCATGTGTATTTTAAGGAGCAACTTCAATCTCCTTTGACACTTGAACATAGAGACGTTAGCCAAAGGAAGACAAATAACAAAAGTACATTGCAAAGAAATATATCGATGAGGTCTGTAATGCTGCAATAACATATCATCCAGGGAGGGGTACATAAATCCATAATACTACACAAAATCAATGAGAATTGTTTGCAAATTCTTCAAAATACCACACACACAACAGGTGTTTGGTGTGGCCTAAACCATGCCTGTGTCTCCATTCTATAGTGGAATGCAGTGGTAGTGCACACTGCACACTTTTTTCTTTAGTGCGCACTATCATGGGTAAGTGCTGTCTCAAATGGAACACTGGACGTTGGGCACTTACTAGTAGTGATGTACGACCAGTTAGACTATTCTGCTTCCACTACACAGCTAAAAACTGCTAACGCTTACGTCTGCTAATTGTACTCGATCGGTTACCACAGTCTCAAACTAATGATCAGATCCACGAGTTATTGTAAGCACTAAATTAAATATGTAGCAAGCTGTGGTATACATTAGAACCTTAACAAAATAACTTCATACTTGCATCTATACAAATTAGCAGTTTTGTTTGCCGCCATTATTTTGAAAGTCCAGCATTTCGGTTTAAGTGTCCATTGTTTCACACTAAATTATTGGTATTTTTTAGAACAGCATCCGGGTACTTTCAGTGCACTGACTTTTTCAGGCCTGGTCTGAGAGATCACCTGCTGCAGGGATGGCAGTTGGCATCTTGATTTTGCTTGGGTTGGGTTTGGCTCGCTTTCTTGGGGGATCCCTCTCCACTCAACTATCTTTTAGCAGAGCTAAAAAGCCTCAAAAAGACCTAAAAAAGAATGTTCAAACACAAACTCATTGGTCATCATTGGTTCTTTGCAGCTAATTTTGATAATAATAATAATAATAGTAATTCTTTTTCCTGGGCTGTGGTTCAATCAGTGCACTAACACTACTTCACACACTATGTTTAAGTGTGTTTACATTGACATTTACGCACTACATTCCAGTGCACTACAGTATTGAGACACAGATCCAGTCTCTGTCCAATTCCATATGATATGCATGCAGAAGAGACTTCAAAGTTTGATAAAAACTCCCTGATTCTGAGGATGGTCAGCACTAAACTGGTGATGATCCACACAGCAATTTCAACACAGAGAAATTACACCCCTGATCTTTTTGAATGGTCCGTGGAATACCAAAAATGGAAATAAACTGGATCAAAGCTTTACTCAAAGACGTGGCGGTAATAGATTGCAATGGATAGGCAGTAAGATAACAAGTGCATGTGCACAATACTGGTAACATAAGCAGGTACTTAGAACCAGACTTAGAACTCTGTACTGGACCAACACAATCCACTATAAGCTGTGCAAAAGGGTTGCTTACTGCAGGAATGGGTTGTAAAGGGCAAGGCATGGCAAGTTTATTTATATAGCACCTTTCATGTACAGGACAGCTCAAAGTGCTTTACAATGAAACAGAATATCCATCCATCCATCCATCCATTTTCTATCGCTTTTCCCTGAACGGGGTCGCGGGGGGGCAGGAGCCAATCCCAGCTCACAACGGGCGAGAGGCGGGGTACACCCTGGACAGGTCACCAGTTCATTACAGGGCCAAAACAGATATTAATAAAGAATAAAGAAAATCATAAAAGTCACTAAATGTAACTATCCACTAATTGTAACTATCATTATTCAAATACAGTCAATCCAAGGTTACATAGAGAAACAAACATGACAAACAGAATTGGACAGTACTTAGATAAGATCAGGAAGCTGGCTGAGTGTGTCAATAGTATAAAACTAAATGTACTGTAACTATCAACTAAATGTAACTATCAGTCAAATCACAGTAGTATCACAAAGCAAACAAAAGTCATCAAATCAGAAAAAGGTACAGTGAAGCTAAAAGTAACCATCTAGTGCTTTGTTTTATTTATTTATTTAGTAAGTCTGTGTTCATCTCCGGAGGGAAATTCAGTATCCAAGATCAGAACCAGCAGAAGTGTGGGGGTTAGAAAAACACACACAAGGGTAGAGAGAGGAAAAAAGTTTTTGCTACCCTGTACCAGTGGGTACAGTACAGCAGTGCTCCTGGCACATCCCTGCGGTCGCAGCCACCATCGGCACGGTCCAGCAGATCCGGAAGTGGGAGGAGATCAGAGGGCGACCAAGACAGTGAGTTGTAGGCGGGTGTTATCTGTAGGCTGACATTTGTGGGTGCGTGGTGTGTGTATCAGGTGTGCGAGTCAAGCAGCCATTTCAGTTCTCGTCTAACCATCGCCATGGCAACGGAGCAACCTTCAGGCCCGGAACATTGCTGATTGGGAAAGGAGTGGGAAGGGTCAGAGCTTCTGATCTGTTGTCATTCCAGGGGAAGTTTGTTATTCCAACAGGGAGCCAGATTCAGATTGTGATGATGTTTTGACTTCCAGACTGGTGATTTTAGCCTTGAGTCTTTGCTGGTCTCAGCTTCCTTGTTTCCAAATGGCTGAAAAAGTGGTCAATTTTGATTGATCCGGTCAGACACTCTCAAGATGTTTTCCATGCTCCGTAACAGTCCGGAACCCGAGTTTGTCCACCAGCATAAACCAGCAGGTAGTCCAGCTTGTGGGTTTGCTCCGTCAGAGCTAGATTCAAAGCGTTCATAACACGTCTCGGTCTCTGCGTTCTTACGCATCAGCCTCACTAATTTGCATATCACCAGAACCCCACAAACACCCCCACAAAAAGAGAAAGAAAGAAAACATAATCTTCTCTCCTCTCTGGGTACAATGGGGACATCTTATGTTTAAAAGCATGGAAAAAGTCTAATTTAACCACTTACGGCCTAAAGTATCATATTTGATACATACTGTTTGAGACATCACATTATGGTAGAAACTTTACTCAAAACCCCGTTCATCATATCATGCTGGTCTCCTGCACCCTGGTGAATATCAGAAAGTAGTAGTTTACACTATCATTTTGACCGGTTACATGGTAATAAATAGTAAATATAAAAAAAAAAAAACATAAATTTGGGTTTTATTTCAGATTTTGTTAAAAGGTAAAATGAAGTTTTCAGTTCAGTTCAGTTCAGAAACATTACGTTTTTTAACACCTACCTGTAATTACGTTAATGAAACAGACTTTATTAATTTCTCATATGTTCTTCAAATATCACTTAAGAGTAAAATTGTTTGTTCATGGCTTATTTCTATTAAGTATTTCTTTTTTAAACCAAACATATTCAAAATGTCTGTATGTTCAAGACAATTTGCATTATTAAATTTTATTATTTGCCTTTGAGGGATTATTTGAACTCTTTTGGTTAGATCTAGTTAATGTTTGTAAGTACAAGAATGTGTGTGATCATCGCACATGCAAAAATGTATACAAACTAATACACTAACAGCGCACATGGAGGCAAATGGATCATTTTAAAAGGTGCCAAAATAGTGTATCATCTAGCTAGTATGTCTGTGGTATAATGAATGTGCACTTCACAGGCAATTTTATCCTTTTTTTTTTTTTTTGGGAGGAAAGAAAGTAAATACATTATAGCAGCTGCAAAATGATCTATCAAACCTGAAAAACATGGCTTCCAGAAACCAGGCATGTATTTAATAATTTTTTAAAAAGTTGCAAAGACCATGTATGTGTGAAACTGCGCACATGTGGTTATTTTTGAGATAAGGAGACATTGATGTGAATCAGTGGTGTGGACCAAAATGCCGGACTACCAGGCAGGAGGCAGAAGAACTGCTGAAACAACAAGTCTAAATGAACAGACACTTGACTCTGCAACTACAGAGAAACAACAACAACAAACAGAATAGAAACGGAAACAGAAATATAGGTAGAAATAAAAAACGAGACACAGGTGAAATGGATAAACTAATCAAACCAGGTGTACTAATGAACAGGACGTAAAAATGAGACAGAAATCACAAGGAAAAACTACAAAAATAAAACAGGAAGCCAAACTAAATACTACTGTTATGGCTGTTCTGTGGAGGAGGATGGCGGGAGATGGTTGGACCCGAAGCAGGCAGAAGGCAGATGTTGTGGAGTGATGATATTTATTCTACAATGTGAAACACCAACCAGAGAACCTTAACTTAGCAAACACCAACTAACACAACCCTACCAACAAACAATGAACCATGACAAGTAACTAAAACCAGGGATATAAATACACACACAGACAGAACACACATAGGTGGAATGAATGAACATAATGAACCCAGGTGAAACCAATAAACTAGAATACAAGAAAGCTAAACTAAACATAACAGACAAAACAGGAAGTAAACCAAAATAAAACAGGAAACACACCGTGACAGAAAACACACATTGTGACAACTACGCAAAACACTGCAAATCCTGACAGACATCAAAACAAGAAAGTAAAAGGAGAAATGTATTTTCCACCAACTTGTTAAAAGTTTGGGGATGAACGTGGAAACAGTTGGAGCTGTTGGAGGAACTCAGGATGGGTTTGGAGCCAGAAGAAAGGGTCATGAAACCTAATACATTGCAATGACAAAGTGCTTGCAAGACTGCAAGTTTTTACACATGGACCATTCCAGCATATGGCTGTTATCACAGCTGGAATCCCCCGATCTTGTTTTTCAGATGTACTGTCCATGTTGACATGTTGCCGGCCGTGTTTATTAGGTTTCCATGCACTCTGCACTCATTAACTCAGACCAAACAAAGCTTTTTTCTTTTCTTTTTACAATAGCTGGATTTCCCAAAGTAATAGGAGCAAATAACTGTATCCATATGCAGGCGGTGCCTGCAGCAGACACTGAGCATGTGTTGGTCTATACAGGAATCCCAACCACATCCAGTTATTGATTCACCGCATGATTTTTTATTGTAAAGAGTTTTTGACAGCTGGTGTTGTGATGAAATCCTGAGTAAAAATAAATGAGACCATTAGAAAAGCCATTAATTTTTTTTCTCTCTTTTTTAACGGTGACAGGGCATACCTCGGTACACCTCACACACTCGTCTGTTTTATTGGCAGACATTTTATTATATGCTGAATTTTCATTGGCTTGTTTTTAATGTCTTCATCCACTGTTCACATCGTTTTACCTACAGTATTTTCTTTCATAAATTTGCTCCCATAAAGTTTCTTTGTGTGGCAGTTATATGTTTTTTCTGTAGGTCATGCTTCCGCTCCAAACCTGCCATCTTATAAAACACAAAACGTGCAAAAACTCTTTAATAGGATTGTTTCCAACACGTCTGCACATAATGCCATTTAGACAATCACTCTGGGTAAATCACTCTCAAATACTGGAATGCACACTAACCCTAACCCTAATAACCTGTCGTACAAGGCTGACAAGTACCTAATATTTTATTAGAGAGAAAAGCCTGTGTACTGTAAGTTATATCAGCATTAATCCAATTACTCAAAATTATTTTATATAAGAGTTAAAGAAAAGGGGAAAAAAGCTGTGTGGTTTCCTCAATTTTGCTTCAATGTTTAAGATTCCTTGTGAGAACTGACTTATAGTAGATTGATGAACTAGAAGTTAAAATAATGTTATAATAAATTGGTTTACAGAAAGTTACTGTGGAGGATTTTTTTGTGAATCAAAGGACCAATTTCAGGTAAAATCTTTTTTTCTCAGACGTAATAATTAAATATATGATTAGTCAATGTGCAGGTAAAGTATCTTGATAAGATGTTTAAGCAGGTTGATGTTACAAAGGCTTCTTGTGGAGACAGAGCCTGTTTTTACCTACATCACAGGAATATTCACACACACACTCCTCCGTTTGCATCACAACTCCTCCAGACTCGTCTAAGGATGCAGTTTCATACATGCTGGCAGTCTGTTTTCCCTGAGCTCTGCATTGCATTTAATAGCTCAAATGCTTCCTGATTGTGCTCCGGTTGTCAAATGTTGGATATTGGCAGTATCTTATGAGCTCAGAAAAAAGTCTTTCAGTCTTGTGAAAGCTTTTAAAATCAAATTTCTAAATTCTTTTGTATTGACAAAATGATCTTTTCAAGGTTGCAAAAGTGGCTGACTGACCTTTGATAGATATTTAGGTTCATTTTGTTGGATACAACATATTTATATATTATTATATACCTCCATATCTGACCAATTCTAAACTATAAACAGCCGTGATACAATACAGCTTAGCAAATGCACATACAAAATGCATTTCCTTTTTGTAGCTCACTTGATCTGATTGTATTTGTTATCATCCAGGAATATAGTTTGTTAATCTGTTCCAGTTCCCTTTTTCATCATCAGTGCTTGTGTGATTTGTGCAGAAGGGCATATTTTGTAAAGTCATGCTGAATTTAATCAGGCTAGAGGGATTAACAGCATGAGTTTATTTCCACATGCCAGGACACAACATTTGGCAGGTTTTGATATTTCAATGGGTCCTTAGAGTTTGATTGCCTTTGTTATTTCAGCAAGGACACACAGAAGAGGTCCCAGAAGTTACAGAATGTGAGGAGAGAGAATGTTAACGTTACAAAATAAGCACTGCAACATGATCGTGTTGCAGCAGTATCACAGTCACACAAAATGAGCACATGAAAACTTTGCAAAATATGAACAAACATTGTCCTTCCACCCTTTGGAAAGGCAAAAACACCCCTCATTATTTATAACCATCTGAATTTTTCACTTGGAAAATACAAGCAGTTCCTTTGTGGTGTCTTATTCCCCAAATTACATTGTGCTGTAGCTGTTGAACAGATTCCTGAAAGTAATTATTGCTCCGTATGAGTCTAACAGCAAATATTACTGTGCCTCTCCATAGGTTACAGTGAAATTAAGGAGAAATCAAGTCAAACAGAAAACCCTGATTGGACATCGGAGTAGCAACTGGGCTTGGTTAATAAGAGCTAAAAGCTGTTAACACCAGAGGCCACATGCAAATAGCTATAATTTTATTATTATAATAATGCACTCACACAAAGACCAAAACCAACAACACCTTTCTGTGTACATGGGACTCTTCGGTCATTGCATCCCTTCATGCACATGTACAGAGCTGCTTTCTACCCCCATCTTAAGCCATGAGTTGATCCAGATATTTCTCATGTAGCTTTTTTCCAAAGAAAGAAATGTTGTTTTATAAATGTATTTATTGTTATTACTTATTACTAGATGTGGCAAGAGAAGCAAAACCAGGGAAGCACCGAGCAAAACAAGCTGCTATGTGGTCTCAGTTCTGAAATCCAGACCAGAATAAGGTAAACAGAGTGACGCATAAGACGGAACAATCTTTAAATGTGTTTTTTTTATCACAGTTCTATTAAAAATGTGTTTAAGAGAGTCAGAAACCCCCTGAGGTATAACTGTGGCTGTAATTATTGATACTACCCTTGAATAAATAATTCTATATTTTGAACGAAGGAATTTTGCACTGCTGCAGGGACAATGAATTTCTTTTACAATTAATTATGCCATTTGTTCTTATTTATTTTTTTTTACCATATAAGCTTTAACTTGGGTTAGAAAAGACATGCATGGATGCCTGAAAAATGATCTAAATGTGTGTCTGATAAGAAGTGCATGTATCCAGTGTGTTAATGTGTCTGGTATGTTTATCTGAGTTATGTTCCGTGAATAGTAGGACCATACTTTTGTCACTTTGTGTTTGGGTTTGGGGAGTACATATCAAGACTACTTGGCAAAGTTCAATACATCATCATGTATGCTACTTTTACTATTCACTTGCAGTTGCACCCAGAACCACTTGGTTGCATCTTCTTCTAATGTAATAATAGTGTGTTTTGGCCTGTATGAGCGTACAATGCCTCGTTTTATATTAGGCTGCATTCCTTTCACAAAAATTTGTTACACAGAAGCTTTAGGGGGTTGAAAAAAACTAAAGTGGAGAAATGATCACCTTCAGATGATGGGAACTTTAAGTTTGAGAAGATTATTTCAACATTTTTTGAGCTAACGCAATGGACTTTACATAAAACGTGCTCTATATATGAATATGTAGAATAGACCTGAAGGTTTACTGCTTCCTTGATCCAGCAAGGCGGATTGAAATTTAAAGCAAACTAAATGCAAACATGCATGCAGATGAATGCAAACTGACTTCTTATCTGTGCCAAAGATTTCTATTACGCACTTGTTTCATGTGATTGACATGTTGTTACATCATAAACTGTCTGCGTAGAAACAATTCTTCTCTATTCAATTTAGGTTTTCTGTGGTGGACCCACAGCCGGTTTAACCCTAACCCTTTTATTAATTAGCAATAGGTGCCAGTGAGTTGGCTTCTAAACAACAAGCCTTGATGCATACACATTTTTTTGGCTTAGCTGGAATGGCAATGTTAAAGTGTTATAGTTCAGGACACTTGTTGAGGAAGATCCAAACACATGAAGGGGCTCTGAGAGCAGGCTGTTTTGAAAGTCTTATTCATTTAAGCACCACTGAGGAATCAAAACAATCAAAACTATGAATAAACAAGCAAAAACAAAACCCAAACTGAGTGGAAAGATAAAGATGACATGGATCAAAAAAACTAGGCGGTTTATATGGTGAGCACTGAGATAATAAACTTATTGACAACAGGAGTGTGAACTGAGAGGAGAAAGCAAAACTCAAAGCGAGCACATCGAAAGAACAATTTTAAAACCAAACAAACAAATGCAACACTTAATACATCAGAGGAGCTTCATGAAAGCACAGGAAAGCCAAAAACAGAAATTATAACAGACACACACAAGAGCTAATCGGGACAAATAAACCAATCCAAATCCTCTTAGAATAACAGAGAACCTAACTGTATGAAGTCCTACACGATTCTCTGAACTCCTCCTCAAATAAACTGTCTAACAGAATTTTAATAATACTGAAATAGGTTGAGATAAAGAATGCATATTTTCTCAATTTTAGGTCCGTGATGGATTAAAATCTGTTAAAGCAGATCATAAATACTTCTGCTCTTTTTTTTATTTCTCTGTTCTTTTTTAAAACATAGACATATATTTTCCTCACCACTCTGTCGGCTGTTTTTAGGTCCTGTGTGTCAGTCTTCATGTCAGTGACATGGTTGGATTTTAATCTTTTTGAACTAAAGAACACACATTCACAAGGCGCCTTATTGGTGTAAATTTGCAAAGTCATCTGGTAAATGCCAAGCTGCTATTTTAGTCCCGCTGATTATATAACCATGATGAGGGGATGTGACATATGCAAATTTGAAATGTAACATGTAAATAAGTGCTGGCACCTGTTTGAATAATCTACCACTCAGTTTAACACTCACTAAACCCCGTTATTCCTTTATATAACTGAATGCTGGTATATGACGAGAATAAGGGCAGCGTGCATCATTTCGGATCATTATTGTGCAGCTTCGTGCACTGTTCAAAATGAAACTGTAGAGGAAGTGCATGAAAAACCTCAGATCTGCTCAACCTTTGGCAGCAAAGATATGAGACACCTCTGGCAATATGGTGTCATCATCCTTCATTCGGTGACCTCGCACAAATGTTGTTTTTCTTTGTCTTTGCATCACTGCTGACTTCCTATTCTGAGCTCCCAGCATTATCCCAATAATTCCAGCTTGCACCTCAGGCATGATATGGAGGAGATGTTTTTAGTAGGTTTAACTCAGTAAATGGCATCACAGCATTAAATCTGAATTACTTTGTGGAAAAAGTGGTTTCTTCCTTTCAAATAAACACCTTGGCTATTTGGCTTTTTATTCATTGTGCTCTGTTTTATACAATTGATTTAGTAACATTAGTTATTTACTACTACTACTACTTACCACACTTTTGAAGCAAATGGTTTTAAAAAGGAGTCAGTTATGTGCAGATTAATGAAATGAAACCACCTCATATCTTCTGGATTATCATGGGTTTAAATGTTTTTAAGCTTTTGGTAGTTTTTATATGATAAGTTAAATTTCCTAGTTTCTGTTTTGCATTTGGAAACTTTGCAGCAAAAACTGAATTATTTTGATTGCCACTCTGACGCAGACTACAGTTCTTCGATTTACTTTTGTCTGGATGAAGTAACAGCATTTGTGGTTGTAAACTATTGTTCCATGATCAGTGGCGCTGTGTGTCAACAGGCATGCCTGGCAAGTGCTTGGGGCCCTGAGCCACTTGGTACTGAACGAACTTGAATTTGTGACAGTGTAATGGGGCGGTCGTCGGGGTTCCCAAAATTACCACGCACCGGGTGTCGGTGAACGCCTCACCTGTCCCCACCCCTTCTTCACCGCTGATTAAGATGATTGTTAAAAGCTGTGTAAACTGGGATTTCTTCAGTTGTTTGGGGCTGTTTGTGGCGTGACATCGTGGCGTACGGGTAGGTAGCCGCTTTAGTTCTTTTTAATATCACTGTA
>JBAMHV010000023.1:17499654-17513465 GCA_037177535.1 Pseudomugil gertrudae
ATACTGTAAATAATTTTTATTGCACATTCTTGCTGCGATGCATGCTCACTTTATTCTGTTTTCTGCACCTTATTCTACAACAAGAGCTGCTGTAACGAGTGAATTTCTCCACTGTGAGATAATAAATTCTAATCTAATCTAATGTATAGTATATTGTGACAATGTACTTTTAAAGTATTTTATAGAAAAGATCAAAATAAATACACAAAAAAGTCAAATAAGATAATATAATTAATAAAACAAAAAATATCACTGTACATGTCCAATGAAGTAAAATGTTGTACATGAAAAAATGTGGCGTTATGAATATTCACACATCAGAGGGTTTTTTTTTCCCTGAGCGGAAAAGATGGAGAGAGAAAGAAAAACAACCCGAACAGAAGAAAGACAGACACCACAAAAGGAGAAACTGCAATCAAACCAGATATCATTCCATCTACTACACATGTATATAAACCATAGGATGTCATTAAATCAGCTCATTTACAGCCCTGTACACAAAATTAGAAGTTATTTTTTAAAATGTGTAAAGAGAGAACTGATTATAAAAGACTGTGACGTAACACAAAAAAAATGATGCTCAGATTGAGAGACAAGTTTGCCTAAATGGACTAAAGTGTTTATTATCATTCACAAGGTTTAATGTTAGAGTTCCAGGTGCTGCCCAGTAGCACCAGCTGCAAGCTAAAATAAACCAGTACCACACTGTAAAAAGAGACAATTAAGAAGCTACTTAAGCTTCAGAGTTAACAGTGCTACCAAATATTACCAAATAATACCAAAATAATATCGATAAATAAAATAAACATGAAATTACCAAGAGTGTTACAATAAAAATAAAACAAAGGAGTTAAAGTTGAACTTAACAGATCAATAGATCAGTTGTTTAATCACAATAAATATATCAGTGTTTATTGGATATAATTCATTTTATAACAGACTGTGTGGCTGATGGATTTGTTCATGCTCTACAGTAAATCTGAGCACTTCAGCAAAACCACAAATATTACAATTTTTTAAAAATAAAATTAAACTGATAAAGGTCATGTAATATAAATGAAACCTCACTTTGATGTCTGTATCCCAGAATCGGAATCATTGATTATTTTGGGAGGTGTAAATCAGTTTGTGTTATTGCTGTAAAGCGGGCCTCCCGCAGAAGGACTCCAACAAGCCTCAAGGATGATTAACATATAACTTCAGAAAAATTATTCCCACTAGTATCAGCTGTATGATCTGGTATGTATGATATGGTCTGGTATGTATGATCTGGTATGTATGATATGGTATGTATGATATGGTCTGTATGATATGGTCTGTATGATATGGTCTGCAAAGCTGGGAAATGCAATACAGAACCAAACCCGAGCAAATATTCAGCCACATAGATGAGAAACGAAAATCATTTTACTTGTGATATGAAAACTCTCTTTGTCAGAGCTTTCATCCTGTTTCTGTTTTTTATACATCACAACACTTTTACCTGCTGGATCCACACAAAACCGATTCAGAACCCAGTCCTACAATCCTTTTAATGGCAGAAACCCAGATGGGCTCAGGTTAAGGGAGTCAAAAAAAACCCAAAATGCTGCAAAACACATGCTAGTTTTACTTTATCATGAATGACCAAAACAGCACTGTTATCTGGACTTTTGGGAGCGAGGCACAATTATTCCATGAGACCTTCAGCTGTGAAAAATAAAGAGCAAAAGGGAGAGAGAGAGATTACATTACAGCTCATACTGTGTCAGATGGTCCTCCCCATCGCATGTCCAGCTGTGGGCAGTGTGTTGCATCGGAGTTACTGCAATGCAGGATTTTGGCAGAACAGAGAGGCTGACCCATCTTAAATATACTGAGATATTTTTTACCTTAAATGCATGAATATCGCTTACTATTCCTGTGTATCTGTTGTAGAAACCCAGATCACAGAGGCTCTTAGTTCTGTTTCACTGGGGCTGCAGCTCTTTTGTAAAGCTATCTTCCTCACTGCTTTATGAAGTTTGGTTTGTTTGATTAACTCACAGGGTTACCACATGCCATATCATACTTTCATATCTGTCAGAACATCTTTTTTTAGTCTGTAAAATCCCACAGATCAATGAGCATGAGGCTGATGGATAGGTGTGTGTTTGTAAGTGGACAGTGATTTATGAACTGGTCGCTTACAGGTGTACAAAGGAACCTGCTAGCCAGCTTTGTTTGCATGTTTTCTGTGCCTGAGCGGACATGAATGAGCTTAAATGGATGCTGGTGCAAAACTATAGTTCCCTGCCTCTTTATAAATGGCTGGTCTGATTGATTTAAGATGCCACACTAATTTGCTTTGTGTATTTTTCCGTGCAGATTGAGATGTGGCCACGTTGTTTGAGACTTTCTTTGTGTTACATAGGATGGGCCTTCAGGTGGGGAACTAATTTAATGCTTGCTCAGGCTGGGGATTGCATCGAAGTCAAGATTCAATGCAATCTTATGGTTTCCTTTATCTAGTCTATTTGATGAATTGGCTCAAATATGATGTGAAGCGCCCTGAGATGACACTGTCATGAAGTGGCACTGTATATATAAAGTTGAATTGAATTGGTACTGCCACAGATTTTTTTGGCAGAAAAATGCAATTCATTGCACGGCTGTCTTGCAAAACCAAAAGCTGGATGATAAGAGTCATGCATCTCACATTCGGCTTCCATCTCTTAATGCATTGACCCCGCCCACTTCAAATGTCATACCAATTATCCAATCAGAGTCCCGTGACAGGATAGTCTTGCTCTGCTGACGTGTCGAGAACAAGCTGCAAGATGTCCCCAGCAACGTCCACAAGAACAAAATGGCGTCTTTATGTTCTTGCGGCCTCGACAACAAGCATAAAGTTGTTTAAACTAGCTGGATTCTCCTCCCGCCTGATACAACACTGAGTCATACAGGAGAGTTTTCTACATTAGAGGGGAGCTTTACTGGTCAAATTACCAAGAAAATCCCGTGTAGCTTGCTTAAGTTTGACCATACATACACGTTTGTGATGTAGCCATTCTTTATGACATATGTCCAACAACCAGAGATACACTGAATATGCTGTAACTAATGCTTTGTTCACCCCTCAGGTCTTAATAATCAAATCATTGGTTTTGCAAAATTTATATATAAATTTGCATAAATCAATTTTTTTTATTCGATCTTCATGACGCTTCAGTGTGAACTGTACACGGCCCTGAGGTGATCTTCATGCAGACGGGAAGCTGTAAACATGTATGCTACGCTTGTTAGCGAATTGGTTTTTAAAGTTTTCACTTCAATCAGCGCTGGAAAGATTATTTAACATCGTTCTGTCTATTGTTTTGCATCCGATCGTAAACTTATGATATGGTTCCACACATGAAGCGACCTGGGTTGGATTTGGAAAAGTCACTTGCCTGCAGTTTGGACCTAGAAGAAAAGAGGCTGGAATGTCTCCATCTCCAGCTGAATCAAGTTGTACCATCTAATTTATGCTGGGTGGTAACTGTGAATGCAATGAAGCAGACTAACATGGATGTTTTATCACTAAGGAAATAGTTTCAAAGTCACACAGTGTAAAAGGGACATATGAAGTTTCTCAGGTCTGAATTGGTTTCTGTTGCTGAGCTTGTTCTGATTAGCTGTTTGCTTAACTTCCAACCAGAAATCCTCCCTTATCCCACTAACCCGACCCCACAACAGCTGGAACCTGGAGCTCCATGGGGTCCTTTCAGTCAGTATCTCATCCTTAGACTTGGTAAGTCTCCTCTAAAGGAGAGATTATACACAAATCCACCTCCTACTGCTCAGATGTTGATACAATTCAGTAGCTGATTGTCTGATCCACAACCAATAAGATAAACTTTGAAGAAGAGCATGACGGATGCTTTGAGTGATTTATTGACAAGTGTTGTGTCTTCTGAAAAGTGCAAGTTGTTCTAATCAAGCAAAATGGATGTAATCATCATGCATCTCCGGACATGTCCGTTCTGTTCCCCAGACTCAGCAACAGAAACACATTCTTAGTGTCAGATTTCCTGACCATTTTCACACCATCTCAAGCTGTGACATTTTCAAACGCATGTCTCACAGGGGATTAAATATTTTGCTCTACTTTGTGTGTGTGTGTACTAAATTTCAATAAAATGTAGTTCAGCTAGTTTTTGATGAGTTAACGCATCATTCCAGATTCCTGTCTGGTCCGCTCTGATGCATGTGGCCAAATCTGAGCCAGAGATTCAGGCAAACCTGTTAATCCAGCTTCTTTTACATCATTAGCAGCAGCAATGCAAAGCCAGTCATGAAGTCATGCATGTTTTGACAGTGAAAATTACAGTTGTCATGTTTTAGAGAGGAGATAGTTTAGTTTCTGGTTACAGCCATCTCTACGAAGCTTTCTTGGTATAAGAAAATTGAACTACAGCAAGTTAAATGCTACTGACCACAAGGCCTGCAAAGGCAGTGACAATAAAACCCCTTTCTAAGCATGAGACCCCTGCTGAGGCCGCATGTGAGGAGCTTTCATCCCCATGGAGGTAATTAGAAAGAGCGTCAAGGATGATTTCTGTTTTTAAACCTATAAAACTAGGGGAAAATGAGCAGTGAATTAGTGTTCTGCCTAGATTAAAGTGATTGTCCTTTACTTTATAACCTTTAAAAGTAAGCTCCCGGTTGGGAAATTTGACTGTATATTTATATTTCACCCATCTCTAGTGGAGCTCCTACTTGAAAGCAGTGAGCTGCCATGTTTTTAGAGCCTGGGGAGCAGCGCCGGTGGGGGCTGGGGGATTAGGGGCCCACGGTTGATACTCCAGGCCGGAGTTCAGACTGAACACGGAGAAGAAGCCTTTAGCTGCCAGTGGAGATTACATTTTTAAATCCAGGTTAAAAACATTTCTTTTCTCATGCCCTGCAGCCGACCTGTTCTGGATGTAACATCACTCTCACCAGATGATTGCTGGGATAGGCTCCATTGACCCACCATCTTGAATTGGATTAAGCGGTATGGAAAATGGATATACAATCTTTGTGTTATCTTGTACCCCTAGACCCGGGGTAGCCAGCTCCAGTGCTTGAGAGTCACACTCCTACAAGTGTTTCCATGCTGCACCCCACGTGAAAGGGTAATCAGCTGACTTGTTCAGAGTTTGAAGTTCTTTTAAGATGACTCTTGCGGACCTATTAAAGAGCCAATCCCAGTTTACATCAGGTGAGAGGCGGGGTACACCCTGAATAGGTCGCCAGTCCATCACAGGGCCAACATGCATAGACAAACAACCATGCACACACACACTCCTATGGGCAATTTAGAGTCTCCAATCAGCCTATCCCCAAGGTGCATGTCTTTGGACTGTGGGAGGAAGTAGGAGTACCCGGGAAGAACACACGCTAACACAGAGAGAACCCACGCTAACACGGAAAGAACATGCAAACTCCACACAGAAAGATTCCCGGTTTGACCCCCCCGCCCCTATTAAATTATGCCTAGTATAATTTATATTATTCTATGTACGTTTTAATGTTTAATGTAAAGCACTTTGAATTGTCTTGTATATTAGATGTGTACTAAGTTTGTTTTGCCCCGGCAGGACAGGAGCGAGATGCAGTTTCATCTGCTCTGGTAGGGCATGGGGTAACACTCACTGTAACCTCTCCTTAGCAACATTAGTAATGCCAGACCAGTAAAATCCTCATTCAAGGAACCCTGCATTGTTCCAATGCAGCCCCCTGCAGATGCTGGTGCACCGCTATGCTTCTCTCATCACTGATGAATGTATTGTGTCCCTGAAGGGCTGAGAGCAGCAATGTTTAGCTGTAGGTGCAGCAGTTTCTTGTGTACCGGTATACGGAGGAGATGTGAAGGTTATCTTTTGTGCATTCCTCATGCGTCAAAGTGAATGCTGCAATTATGTTACAAGCACAGAAGGGTGTTTTCCTCCTGCCTTTTAGAAGTTTGCATGGAAATAACTGGATTTGCATGTCTACAAACCCTCATAAGAAGCAAGCTATTGTTGCTAGCTTATGGATGCATGATCCAGCAGCAGTAACCAGCCTGTTTGACTGTTCAATTTCTCACTATCTGAAGCTATTGAGGACCATTTACTTTTAATGAGGGTAAAAACTGACCTTGAGATAACAAGATGCATAAGGAGGGCTCAAAAGTGAGTGGTCACTGTGCTACATCTCATCTCGTTGGTCAAAATAGACCACATGACAGCCAGAGAGGTGCTGAAGCTATGGTGTATAACTGTAATTCTGTGAATAACCAAATTGTGTAACTTGTTGCAACATAAGCCTTTGATACGTTCAACATATTGATTGGTTAAGTATGTAACTTAATCAGCTTGTGTCAGTTGCTTAGGCATCCCAGTACAGAACAAAACGTGCAAGCATGCTCTCTGCTTCCATAGTAATCCATCTGTGGGTTTAAAGTCTTTATTATGTAGCAGGAAAGTTACCTCAAACTTTACTAATCTAATTATGTTGGGAAAAGGTTCCTAAACACCCAAATAGTTAAGCACCTGCGCATGAGGCACTTGGTGTGTGTAGACATCACCGCATACACGGGTCAAATTTACGAGCACAAAGGGTTTTGAGACGTGCTCCTGGGAGCTCCGCAGCTTTGTGCCGACTTTTAAGTGCTGTGAAAAAGCTGGGTTATCTGGATTTTCTTCTCCAGTTAGATCTAAGTGGGAAAGAGGCTGCATTTCTGCACCTCAGGACGCTGCTAGGCAACGATTTAAATAAAAATACTTGTATCATGAACAAGAGTTTTAAAGTGGGAAAGTTGTGTACTGTTACTGTAAGTCACATCTTTTATGCGACTGTTTTGTCAAAAAATTCCACCATCCACAGACTCTGGCTCCTCTTACCTTGTTAGGGATTACATCCACAGCGTGCAGCATTCAGGGTAATAATAATGCAAACATTTAAAAAGACCTGTACCCACATAGACGTTGCTTTCTTTAGTTGCACGTCTATATTACACAATGTGCTCCGTTTCTCTAATCTGTGTACGCATCCACAATCTCTCTGAAACCAATCTTTTCCTATATTTGATCATCCTTGAAAAAAAGACTTTTTTTCTAATAGTGAAAACAAACCATATTTTTTACTTCTGCAACCAAACCATGTGATCATCTGATTATCTCATCGCTTCACTGATGAGTGAATCCTTACAATGTAAAAAATATGCATATGAATACAAATAAAAAGCTGAATTCTAACATTTAAAATCTAAACATTTCTGTAAATAAATGAGGAAAAAGCAGCGAGCTCAGAGGGGCTGCATGTGTGTGATTAAAGCTTTCCTCTAGTTTGCAACTCCTAAAGTGAAGATAAGTAAGGCAGCAAATGGACAATCAGAGTTCAATGATTTAATAAGTATAGAATACTTATCAATGTATTTGGGTTTCTTAATTACAGCAAAACCGTGTTAAAATGAGGAACAGACAACTTCATCGGGTCAGGACTCTTACATAGAATCTTCATCATAGAGAAAACACGCCGTTTCCCTGAGAGGAGAATATGATGATAAAAAGTTAAGTCAGTCACCAGAAGAAGAAAATTAAGTTTAACTCACTAGAAGTTGAACCTTTTTCTGGCTGTTTGTTCCGTTTCTGTAGCTTTTTTCCCCTGTCCAGACAAAGGCAGGTTCTTATTATATACTAGCGTCATATTGATTATGTACAGATTTATGTCCGTGTCATATTTATAATTAAACCTATATATCCTGAAAACTCATGTCTTGTCCTTTAAAACAAGTCCACTCAAAAAATAAATAAATAAAACAAACAGGCTGCTGTACGTATGAGATGCTGTCACTTGTTTCTGTTACAAAAAACAAACAAAAAACTACAAATTCTGAATTTGCAGATATAATATACCAATATTACAAATAAAACCTCCATATAAAATCCTTTCTGCTTTGTTGTAGGGTATGTCCGAGCAGATGGGCAGCACCGTCATCCATCATCCACGGACGCTTCAGGGCAGGGTGGGGTCAGAGATGGCGTGAGCAGGGTCACATGTGAAGGACACGGTGATGGCATAACGCGTCCCCCATGTTACCTTCTCTACGCGGTGGAGGTTCTCAGAGCCAGAAGAGAAGAAAGAGACTCGTCCTGAGGAAGACGTAAAACAGGATAACAGAGGATGAAGATGAGGAGACGTGCTTAACACAACTTTGACCATCAGAACGGACCCACGATCAGCTCATGTCTGGATGATAACGACTAAAGTTGTGGCAAGATGCAGTTTGTTTAACATACAAACCAAAAGCAGGAGAAATTAGCCTGATTAAGCACAATTCATGCCAGTTACATACCAGTTAAATTAACTTTGAAGACCACCAACACTTAGCATAAAGGTTAGGAAAACACATTGGTGGGATTAGCAGAGAAAAACCTAATCTAGTGTTCTCTGCCACAGTGTCTGCTAAACAGCTGACTCAGCTATTGACACTTATCAGGTTTTGTTTATAGGACTGGATTATTTAATCCAGAAGAAACAAGACATGCTGGTTTAATCTATTCATTTAACAGAGGCTTTAGCAGGGTTACAGTCAGGACCACATTGTATGAAGGTAAACTTGATCTATTACACCTTCTTTTTAAATGTAAATTGTTTATTTCTGTTGTAAAGTTGCTGTTTTTAACATGAGTCAATGGGGATTTACTGTGTTTGAGCCCCTAGTGGATGAGGGGAGAACTGCCATTTTTGGCACTTCCCCATAGGCTTCACTTTTGAGGTTTCAGCTTTGTATACCACTAATTTCCAGAATCAGACTCAATTTGCAACTGCATGACTCATCAGATTAAATCAGATTCAATATCCATATAATTATAGCAGAGGTGCCCAGCTCCGGTCCTCGAGGGCTACAATCCTGCAGGTTGTCTGTGTACCCCTGCTCCAACATAGCTGACTCAAATTAATCAGAAATTATGCTGAACTTCATAACTGTTGTATTCATTTATAGGAAGCCAGTTGTGTTGAAACAGGGATACATCAAAAATCTTCAGGGCAGCGGCCGTCGAGGACCGACTTCAGGCCCCCTGAATAATAGCAAATGTACGCTGTACCCTGTCAGAAAGCAGTCAGCCATATAATCCTTCAAACCTTCAGTTCAATTCTGCTATGACACCAATCTGCCCCAAGTAATGTTGCAATTTCATTTTGCCAAGCACCAGCTTGAAGTTGCCCTTACACCATCACGTCTATCCAGATGTGTCACACACTGCATGACTGGAGCAGAAACAATCACTGCTGTATCAGGGTCCCTGTTCACAACTGATGCTAAACAAGAACAAGAACCTCAAAACGTTATTAATGGACTAAATGTGACTCCATTTTTTTTTTTTAAATAATTTGTGGCATCAGCTGTTGAAATGTTATACATGTTAATCCTTAATTTCTCAACATGCAAAAATAGATCATATAATTTTTGTACCAGAATTTGCATGTTTAAACATTTTTAAGCAGAGGCATTTCCATGAGCTACCTAAAGGCTCAAACTCCATTATCTCTGCACTTCCAACAATATTGTTGGGATATGAATTCCAGATGTCTTAACAGTTAAAAATGTATCAATCATTTGATTTGCTATCAGTTTTAGACTCAATTTAAGATGTTACAGACATGAAAATGTGTTTCTGTAATGGAATTAAATCTATAACCATAGTGCTTTTTAAACCATCTGTGCATGCATCTTCAGGTGTTCCTCATGGCTATGTTCTGGGTCCAGTGTTTATATGAAATGACCCAGAAAATGTTTTTTTTTTTTTTGTTTTTTAAAAAGGGAAAAAATGTTTTGAAGGTAATGGATGGAGAAGACTTTCTGCTATATTTTTATTTGAGTCCGACTTCTCAAACATGTCAGTTCTTTTTAGCTTCTTTGTATCAACTTTGTATTTTTCTTTCTTTTTTAGAAGCTCAGATCAGCATGTAAATAAAATAGTTAATTTCTTTTATACCAACTAAAGAATGTAGCTAAAATCCGGTTGGATGTATTACTTGTGTATATAGAAAAGATTGTACAGGATTATTTGTAATATTTCTGAGATTACTCAGAAATATTAGCATTTCAATTTGGGGTTTATAATTAGTTCAGGATGCAACTGCCTGGCTGGTGGTGACAACCACCAGAAAATCACATTAAACATGAGTTTGGACTTTTTTTGGTTCTCTTCAGGTTCATAATGCAGTTTAAAATGCCTAAAACACTGTACTTTGGGCACTTTTCATGATTACGTCCCTATTTGTGTTACTCACCTGCAGCAGCAGTAAGACTCAGAGGTTCTGATCAGGGTTTATTGGGTATCCTTTGATTTTTGTCCAGACCCTGTTTAAACTGGCTTCTTTGTCATCTGCACTTATCTTCAATTCTTTGGGTTTTTTTTTTTACTATAAGCCACATTTTCAGGGTTTTCTTTTATTACAGTGAAGGAGTGACATCTGCTTTTGAAAAGCACTATATGAATTCATTGTCTTACTCATGAGAAAGTTAGCATGGACACCTGCGTATATCATCAGGGCTGTACTCAGCTGGACCTCATAGTTCCTGGTGTCACTGGGCTTAGTTTGCTTTTTCACTCATGTAAGAAAGTTATAAATGGCTGAGATTTAGTAAGGTTCCTGGGATTTCTCTCACTTTAGCCCAGCTTATTGAATTGTTGAAATCATAAATAGCTTCAACATTAAAATCTCTAGTCCTATTTTATAACAAGTACTTAATAGCTTTTTTTAAAGAGTCCTTCCAAACAATCAAAAGTAGAACTTTTATTTCTGTTGCTAGCATGCTAGCATGTTATGCTGCTGTTTTTAATCTTAAAAGATATGAAAGTGTAAAACAACTTCAATAAAGCACACTGATTAAAGTAGCTACAATAAAGATTAACAGATGGAAAATGCATATTTAAACATTTCAGGTGGAGAAAAATGGACATTAGAAGAATACGGAGAGAAATCGTAAAAGAAAGAATTGAGGACTTGATCCTCTCAAGGACTGCCTAATAACCTGGTTTTTATATTTTATTTTTATTTATTGTTGTCTTAAAAGTTTTCCGATTAGTTTTTTTGATGAATACAATGCCGCAGAGACCTAGTGAAGCTTTTCTCAGGAAAAATGTTCTTCATTCATAAGAAGCTTGAGCAGTTAATGAGCTACAACCATCCAGCAGCCAGTTCATGCTTTTCTAAACTCAGCCTGCTCCGTTTGAGGCAATGTGTATCAAGCTCGTCTGTGGATCACAACTGGCTTTTAATAAGTTTCCAAACCAGATTTCTTTCAGAAACTCATTTCTTTGCCTTTTCAGAAAGTCTTCTTATTATGTGAAAAAGAATAAAAAGTAAAAAAAAAACCTGGAATCATTGTGCTTTAATTTGTGTGCTCCATTTTCCCTTGTGAAAACACTAACAACCTGCCTGTGTGTGCTCTTCTGTGTGCGGGTGAGTGGGAGTTTAAATCCCCTTTGGCAGGGCAGTAGATTAGAAGATGTCATGGGAAATTAAAGCTTCTTGATCAACAATGGAATTTACCATGAATCGCTGAGAATGGCCAACAAGACTATTATTTCACAAACAAAGTGTATTAGCAGCACCACATTAAGAGATGCCGTGTTTGTTTCCCATCACTGAGAAATGAGCCCTGCGTTAGCGTGGTGATAAGCTGCAGACTCGGAGACACCTTCATGATGAAATAATCTGAAAATAAGCCCTCACATTTGTCACTAAAAACTTTGTGTGTGTGTTTATTTTGAGGGACCCGACAGATTCGGCACCATCAGCGGAGAAGATTAGCTGACACACAAAGGAATTTAGGTTTCCTGCTCCTAAAGAAAACATTTCCTGAATGTAAACAGGATCTAAATGAGGAGGAGGGTTAGATTATCTAAAAATAGCATAACACTGAAGCATGATTGTGGATACAAGTTGATTAAACTATCATCACTCCATACAAACAAAACACCACAAAGATAAACTAACTATAGCTGTAAATTATACATTTATATTTTTACATAACTACATACTGAGATCTGGTGACTGTGGGGTCATTGGAGTACAGTAAACTCATCGTCATGTTGAAGAAAGCAAATGGAGATGAACTTTATTTAGTTTGCCCAGCTTATTTGGAAATTACTTCTCAAAATGGTTAAACTGACAGAAAACAGATCTGAATGCAAACACATAGTTAAAAAAAGATACTAGCAAACACGTATATTGCAAATTGTAGCTAAAACCCACCAGGATGCAGGAGAAGATATTTTAAGAGATGACATTTCTAAGCTGTGTCTTTCATCTAACGTTATCCTCAGTGACATGATGCTTCTCTGAAGCCCCCCATCACCACCATGACCACTGTTTGGAACAATCACTCCAATGTATATTTTCATCAATCATCATCTAACCTGACTGGTAATCTGACCATCTAAAATTTATTACAGCCTCATACTCTATTCATCTAATGTTTTATTTGTTGTTATTGTGTTTTATAATACAAATTACACACTATGCTGCGTTTCATACACTCAAAAGTTCAGAGTTGCCTCCCACAGTCGATTTCTGCAGCATTATCTTGTTTATGAATTCATTCATTTATTTATTTATTTATTAACGGTCTTTTGGTTGCTCAGAAATGCTCCTTTTCTTCAATAATGCTTGAAGGTCATGCCGGTGTTTTGACTGACAGCCAGGATAAATAGGAGCTCTGGCAGCAGAGCCAGAAACGGTAATTAATTCTGAGATGTCTGGGCTGACAAAGTCAAGGCCACATGAGCACCTAACTGGACCCAAGTGACATTCGCAGCAATGTGTACATGTTTAATGTCCTCCACCTTAGCAGCTAATTAGCAATCCAGCCTGTAAACTGATGTTTGATGTTCTCACCGGTAAATGTTTGCTTGCCTGCTTGCTTGTGGAGCCTATAAAAGACATATTGTTAAACATTATTTAGTATGAAAGATGCTTTACTGTACATTAATGTACTGATATGTTAACTCATATCTACTTGGTCACATTGAAGTGCAAAAGATTAAACAAATGCACAGATGAAAATAGATATGTGTGCTTCTGCTGAATATCCTGTTTGCAGGAGAAAATCTGTTACAGGAATTATTTCTTAGATCCTGGATAGAAAAGTTTACGCAGGAAATGTTGAAGACGGACTTTCTGTCATTGCTTTGGCATGCAGAACAAGTGTTTATTTTCCTCAGCTGAGTACATAATGATGACTGTTGTGCGCTCTGTCCATGAATCTGATGTCAGACAGCTTTCCAATACTTCACTCACTGTTCAGCTCTTTTGAAGCATCATCACGCCGTATCTTTCATGGTTTTTCTTGATGGAACTGTGAGCCGAGGCTCAATAAAGTCCATCAAACTTAGAAAACCTTCAGCTGCATTGATGAAAAGCGATCTTTTTAGAGAGGAAGCTTGACATTTTCCTTTGCCAGCTGACAGTAGTAACAAAGCTGTTAGTGACAGCTTATTTGTGGATGAACTTTCTGTTTGACACTTCATTCTCATTTTGGTTGTTGTATGCTTATGATGTTAGCATTACCAGGCAGAAGCTGAACTGGACCTAGTGTTGTCATAGTTTCTTGAACGAGTTTGTAACTGCATATATCTTGTTCTGTACTATCATTACACCTCACAGCTCAACACACTTCGTACCAGAACGGAGGTTACGTATTGTAACCCCAGATTCTATGAGTATAGGCGCAGCCCTTTAAGGCTATCGCTATTAGGTTTATCCCCGCGCGCATGCGCGCAGCACTGAAAACTTTAGTCCACGCCCACCTACTGTGTGGGCCCCGCCTGGGA
>JBAMHV010000023.1:17528338-17541070 GCA_037177535.1 Pseudomugil gertrudae
TCCCACAGGGACGTGCCCGGAACACCTCACCAGGGAGGCGTCCAGGAGGCATCCTAACCAGTAGCCTGAGCCACCTCGTCTGGCTCCTCTCCATGTGGAGGAGCAGAAGAAGGGAAATCTAAAAAACTTTTTTTTTTTAAATTATACGCAAAACTTTAGTAAGGCCAAAATAAAGAAGCAGCGAGTGCCGAGCTAAATGCAACCCATGATTCAACACCCTGCAGAATAAAAGAGATTCTCTGTATGATGTGACTCTTTACAACGTTGCTTCAGACCACTGCAGCATGCACATATATGATGATGATGCACACCTTTCTGCGTGTCCCAACACTGCATCTAAAATCGGTTTGAGGTCTGAAAACTAACTTATCATGGAAACACCTTCATTCTGGTCTTTTTCAGTCTTGCTGCTGCAGCTTGGGATCATCGAACCTCATTCACCAACCGTTCCTAAAAAGTTATCCCTAAGTTTAATTTACAAACATTTCACAAAGATTGTAACATTCATGAAGGTCTGTGCATCCTGTATGTGTTCTTAGCCAACAACAAATCCTATGAAAACTCATTGCGAGTGCTAAAGCGTGCCTGAACAAAGTCAATGTTTGTGTTGTCTTCTGCTGTCTAGTTCAATAAAAATAACCGTTGGTCATTTATAATGCAGTTTGTTATTGTAAAATAGAAAGATACTGCACATTCTGACTTATACACACTGCATAATTTAGTTTAACCAGTTCAAGAACAAGTCATGCTGAAAGTCTAGCTAAAACCATCAGTGCAATAGATTGCATTTGCTCTAAAGTACCCTCATTAGAAACATTACCTTCACCGCAAGAATATCATTCCATAAATGCCCGATACTCCCAGGTCCATCTGCTGGAGGTGGTCTTTAATTAAGTTTAGTACATCAGTCTCTTTTTATCTAATTTTACAAGGAAATCAAGGTTTAACCCCGATTACCTGGTTAATACCACCATTTAGCACCCCGCCATCTGGGGTTTCATTTCAGTGGATGTACTCGCTCCATCAGCTGCATCTTAAAAAGCATGTGTGTGAACACAGTGGAACATGGTAAGCTTTGCATGTTTGTTCCATCCTTTCTGAAATCTTTCATTTGATAGCTAAAGGTCTTAGATGTAGGCAAGGTTTTTTGGGATAAACTGGCTGAAGGAAACCAGAATCATCATTCCAGCTTATCTGATGGGAGCAGATTACATCCTGGTCCTGCTATTTCTGATCATTTATCTGTTTTTTTATATACATATCTCACTCTTGAAGTCACATAAAGGGTTTGTTTCACGCTTGTTGCAAGCACGGTGGCTCCATATCCGAAGCCAATAGGTCATGGTTTCTGTCTGTTACCTTGTCTATGTGCGGGTGCCAGTATTCGTCGTGCTGGGTCTTGGCTGCGGTGCTGTTGATTCTGGAGAAGAAGGTAGGTTTGGTGAGGTACATCAGACTTGGGTCCAAACCAAACGTCTCAGCAATGACTGCCTGGATTCGGCCGCGGACATCTCTGACCATGAAAAATGGACACAGTGAGTCAAGTTGAAAGCTGACTTAATTCTTCCAAGCAGCATGATTTATGACTGCGACACACTTTCAGGCGCTACTGTCATCATTTTCTGAGATCCCTACTGGATTTCAGCTGCAAAGCCTTTATGAGCTCTGATGTCCGTACAAACACTTCGAAGCTGAAACCGCTATTAGAAAACAGTTTGTGACAACATCTAATATTTCTCATCTGGTGTTGGCTGGAATTAAGTACCTCATAGGAGTACATGCCAGAATTGAGAAGGACAAAGAAGTACTGTAAACTAAAGTTTTACAAACAAACAGTGCAGGAGATTTATCTGCTCATAATAGAATTCATTGACTTTTTATTAATTATTACACAAATGATTGTAATGATTTGAAGTTAATTTGATTCAGCAGATATAAAATGAATCAAAATTATTCTAATCAAAACAAACTGGACAGATTATAACTATAACACAAGCTGAATTATAAGAAATTAAACTAAATTATAATGATTTTGACTAATGTTGTTTGGACTGAGGGTCTGAAATTAATTTTAATCAACTGGAATAAATTATTTTAGAAATAACAAGACTAAGCTGGGACATAAGGAAATCGACTTTGTAATAAAATTAACTGAATAAATAATTATGGGAAATTATTATTTGACATAAAATGAATGAGGCTGAACTGAGTAGTCCTGATGAGAATTATTTAGAATAAAATTAGTTTGATTAAAAGATGTTCATTTAAAACTATTAGAATAAGTTACAAACTGCACTAATTTATAAAAAGATAACACAGGATTATAATTCGTTAAAACTCACTGGACTGAACAGCATTAAATTGTTTTCAGAAGTTTCAGAAGTTCAGTCTGATTATTATTACCGGGGCAGAATTAAAATGAACTGGATCATAATAATAGAGTTATGAGACTTGACTGGTTTAAATGAGATAAGGCACACGCTGGATTATGTTTTCGAAGCAGAGGTGGGTGACAGTTATAACATGTCAAAGATAAAAGCCGCCCCTTTCTAAAACACCCACCGCATGATAAAGATAAGAAAGATTTAGATTGGTCTGGATTATAACAAAAGATTATAATCTTACATAAAGGGGGGCTAAAAACTATACAATCTGGACTTCTGTGGGGTTTTTTCTTTCAAGTACCCTGATATGACTTTTTAACTTGGGGTTATGTACCTAAAAATGAATAAATAAAAATATATAAACTAAATTGAATGAATGAAAAAAATCCTACTTAATAGATATTATTATTTGAGTAATTGTGTTTGGTTATACATCATCTGCAACTAAGGCCTCAAAATCACCTGTAAAGCTTGAAATCATCTGGTTTGAACACATTCTTGATCTGATCTCCAAAATACCTGCAGAAACAAACACACACACACACACACACACACATAAAGCAAACAGGAAGGGTTGGACTGGATAGTAAAAATGATACATTTTCACAGCATGGTACCACACCACTGCAATGGGAGTGCCACCATTCAAACACGTGTGATTTTAAACAACTGACTGCTACACATCAGGAAGAACATCAGGAAGAACATTAGCAACCAGCATAACGGTCAGCCAAGGATGAAGAGTGGTGAGGGAACACTGTGGATAAAGTGTCAGACCGGGGGGCCAAAGACAGATAATGAAAGGGAAGAGGCATGAAGGAGTGAGAAATATAGAAGAGAGCAGATCTGTATGAAATCAGGTGCAGCCAGCTGTGATGAAGGTCGATGGACCGGTAGAGGACACCTCACACAGGCCAGCATCAGTAAGACTGATGACTCCGTATATTTGTGAATACATAACAAAAAAAAAAGGTGCACGTGCTGGATGACATTGTGTTACACCACTTTCTGTTGTCTGGTCCTAAACACAGGTGTTGAAATGCGTGTATAATCCCACCTGTAAATGTTTACAAATTGTTTTCCCATGGACAACGCTCCAGAGTGCAGGTCCAGTATGGAAGCCTGTAAGGGTTGCAGGAGAAAACAGAAATTAGTGAAAAAAAAAAAAAGCCACCGTTTCAGAGTTTTTTTTTCTGCCCTTTACTTGTTATTGCAAATCAAATCCTCTGGGGCACTGTACAGAAATTTCATTATTTTCTTAGAAGCCTGAATGTTGCTACTTTAATGGCAGAGGACCAGCAGGGTCCTAGGTGGGGGGAACAGGGGAAAGAGCATGCTGGGGACCCTCAACAACATGACCCCCCTTTAAACTGGAACTCTGTTTATTGTACCAGCCTGCCCTCTACAGCTGGAAATAATTACAGCAGGGACTCTGAGCAACACAGATCCTTCCTCTATAACACCATCACTACTGAACTGTTACTGCAGAACATAAGTAATCAGCCTATTAAAACAGATTCTGATAAATAATAATTCCTAGATGAACCATCTTCTGGATTTCACTGATATTAATGTGGTTTTCTTTTAAGAGAAGATAAGCATTTACACCATCTTCTGTGTTCCAGGTGAATTTAGGTGAACGCAGCAACACATCTCTGGATTCTGGCACTTCTGAGACCAAGGTTAGACATATCAATTCAATTCAATTAAACTTTATTTATATAGCGCCACTTCATGAATGTCATCTCAGGGCGCTTCACATCTTATTTGAGCCAATTCATCAAATAGCCTATATAAAGGAAACCATAAGAGAAAACAGCCCTTGTTGTAAAGATATGCTTCATTTATTTGTGGTACATCATTTCAGACTAAAGGCAGATTAGTTTTGCCTTTGGACGTTTTAAGTAAGGAGGAAATTGTTTCCACAAATGAATAAAAATAATCTTCATATTTATTTAAGTTATGCGAGTCTTTTGAGAAATGGATACTGATGCGAGAGTCTCAAATTGACACGGATGTGAGACGTGGGGACAAAATTACATTTTAGTTCTGCAGACAAACTAAATAAATTTGAGCAAAAGGAGTTGATGACAGAAAATATGCTTTGATTAGAAGCCAGTGTATGCAACAGGTGACTTATTCATGTTAGTTATTCTTTAAGAACACATTACTGAGGAGCAGGGAGAGGATGCTGACATGCAAAAGGGCAGTAGGAAACTACAGTATATACGGTTTGATCTTTTTTAAAAAAAAAGTCACTGGGAACAAACTGGTTTCAGTTTGTTACAAACATATTACACTGGTATTTCAGGTTTTTCTTTTTTAAATCACCTAAAAGGATACGTGACTGCTTTCCTATTTCCTATTTATCAATCATGATCGCTCCATGGGTGTTCCTTTAGTTTGGATGAAGTCAGCTGAAATTATCAGCAGGTACATGCTAAACAACCAATTTAGACTCATTAATTCATGTCAGGAGAATCCTTCCCTAAAGACGGCCTGTTAATCTCTGCATTCTAATCATTTTATACTCACTCCTCCCTCTGATCCAGCCAACGCCAGCCCCCTCTCTGCCAGCCTGTCGGACAAAAAGCATTCAAATGTAATGCACCTGCAGAGACAGGATATGAGAGCAGGAAGGTGCAGAACACCCTGGGTTTACCTCCTGAGGACCTGAGCCTCCTCCCTCGTCACCACACCGTCTGTGACTGCACGGCCGCACTTCTGAGGGGTGCATCCTAGGAGACACACATGCAGGGTGGGTTCTTATAACAGCATGTCGCTGTTTAGCATTCAGGCCTCACAGCTCTGTGGGGGGTTTACTTCATGAATACAGCAAAGTTCGGGGCTTTTCTGCAACTTCCTGACAATTAAAACAGTTCATAGCTCAGAGCTGCTTTTTCCTGTTAGCTGCTGAAGATGCAGTTTAAACTCTGCACCGCTCATGAATCATAAACTCAAGTTTAAAAACTTATTTTACAGGATTTTAGATGTTTTTTACACATACTTTACTTGCATTTCATTGTAAATGTAAGAAACTAAAGATATTTAATGTTGAATCTCATCAACTTTAGCAAATCTGTTCATTTGCATACCACAAAACAACAATGGTTCATAAAATCGAGAAAGGATTTCCATATTTTTGTCACACTGTAAAATCCCACCTGCTTGTTACACAAAATGTCTAAAATGAGCCAATTATGGCAGCAATCACGCCTTTAGCTAGGGATTAAAGTTGTTTTAAGTATGACTTAGTTGTTGGTCTGAGTATCTGAGCTCCAGATCTACTGGGATTTTCACACACACAACCATCTTACAGAGACTGGTCTGAAAAGAGAGAACATATCCAGCTATGTGGACTAAAATATCCTAAGATTAGAGGTCAGAAGAGAATGGACAGACTGGTTGGAGATGATGAAAAGATAACAGGGAATCATCCCATCACATCGTACCGTAACGCTCAGATAAATAGTTTTGTACAGTCCAATTCAAACATCACATCAACGGTTTACATGGTCTATCAATGTCAGACAGTAAAGTGGGAATTTTAGCTCAACACGACTGAAACAGTGCTATAGGTAAATAGTCTTGTTATAATGCTTTGAAAACATCCCGATTTGAACGCAGTGTGATCCTAAACTAACCCCCACAGCCTGCCTGAGTGTTGCTGCTGACCATGTCCATCCCTTTATGAGCACAGTGCAGCATCTTCTGCTTCCAGCAGGATGATACACCATGCCACAAAGCTCACATCATCTCCACCTGCTTTCTTCATCGTGATGATGATTCACTGCACTGCAACGGCCTCCACAGTCACCACATCTACATCCTACAGAGACGAGATGTGGTGGAATGAGAGATTCTCATTGTGGATCTGCAGCAACTATGTGATGCTACCACGTCAACATGTTGCTAAATCCTTTATGAATGTTTCCAACACCTTGTTGGAGCCATGAAGTCAATGGGCCAATTTATCTCGCCAACTAGTACTAGCAAGGTGGACCTGATAAAAAGACTTTTTAGTGTGTTTGTGGTATCTGGAAGTATATCAGAGTAAACGGAAATGAGGTAAGCACACAATACTCAATGAGCGAAACACACTATTGCATTAAGAACATTATTTATCAACAGGGGATGTAGTCAAAGACAACTTCATATTTTACTGTGCAAAAAATAAGCCTGCTGTGAATCTTGTAGAGACGATGTTGACTTCCCTGCCTCACAGAAATTTATAGGCAACACATTCTGCTAATAGTTCCAAGTGTTTTTATAAAGACCATATAAAACACAATGTGAACATATTACAAAGTTATGCTGCAGAAGTTTGAACAGATCCTAACCCTGAGTATTTTTTAACAACAAGAATGATATTAAGATGCATTTGTTAGACAAATGTCTCTTAGAAACCAGCAAAGAGCTTAGTCTCACAGATGCTGTACAAGATAAAGACAAAAAAACTTCACTTTAAGGCCCTGCTACAGCCCTGAAATGCTAAATACAAATAACAGCTGAAGCTAATGACAAAAAACATCAAATATCTTGTTATTATCCGTCTGCAATGATGGAAATCTTAAGAGTCAACGGCCCCTCCTGATTTCATAAACATACTGTCAAAACTTTCCCAGATTTCAGGTTTTATTTGACTCCAGTCTGTCATGCATCAACCATCTGCTTTGCTTCACTCCCGCTTAGAGCTAAATGCAACGCTTTAAAAACTGGATCATTCATTGATCATTTGGAGTCACTTTTAGGCAAAAGTCAGTGGATGTTTATTAATCACAACATACCAGAAGAATGTTGCAAAGTAACCATTACAGCACTAATTGCTGGTATCACCACCACTGATGTCAAAACTAAATTAGTTGAAACAAGACAGTATGACACTGTAATTCCATATAGGGATGTGTTTTTGTACATTTGTAACCAGGTGGTGCAAAGCACATAAAAAGGTGACATTTTTATACACCTTTGTTATGTCATAAATATGATCCTTTGTGCTGTAGTGCCATCTAGTGGGCAAAACGAGCCGTTTCAGAGTGAAAGCATTTCAGATTTACAGTCACACCTGTCTTGTTATATTTCTCAACACATTTTTTATTTAAGAGAAAAGAGTCAGAACCCAACACCAGAAATGTACTGTTAAATGAGGCCCAGTCCCTCACCTGGATACCGTTTGTAGTTCTCATAGTCATCAGAGCACGGGAAGCTGTAGACTCTGGGCTTGGGAGAGACGAGCTCCCCTCGGCTGGCCAGCGTTTCTGTGATGTCGACATCCATAGATGTCATGTACAGCCATGTGGCCACCGCGCAGGAAGAGACTAGCAGGAAGGCCACCAGCCCGCGGGAACACTGCCAAGAGGACCCCTGCCTCAATGCGTTACCTCTGTGTAAGACAGAAAGACTTCTGATGAACAGCTAAATCAGAGCTGTAATCCACATCTGCTGCGTTTTATTCATTAATTGCATAAAAACGTTTTCCTGGATTTATTTAAAAGATTTTTTATTGTACTTACTATGAATTACTTTCCTTTCTGTTTTAATGAGGAAAAAATGTCCACCATGATCTGTGTGAATTACCTGCAGCATAAGGACCCCAAATTCACAACGGTGCATCCCTAATGAAGAGTTCACGGTTTGTATTGTAAGGGTACGACTGCTGCACCCAGATAGTGCTGCTAACGGCAGGTTCAGCAGAAACTTCAGTAGTGCTCATTTCTTAAGAGCATAGCCTAGTTGTACGTCAACAGTAAAAGACAAAGTCCAACAAAGCTACATGATGGTTCTGTCGGGTACCAAGTTACATTCACTTAGCCCGTTATTGTGTCCGGGCTTTGAACGGGTGGTAATTTCTCATGAAGCGTTGAAAAATCAAAAGTGAATCATTTGTTTGGAAAAACAAATATCTATTCAGAAAAAATCTTAAGGAATATCTTTGACAAAAAAGGTTTCTAAAGAATCCATCCATCCATTTTTGCTTATCCGGAACATGGTCTCAGGGGCAGCAGCCTCAGGAGGGAAGCCCAGACTTCCCTCTCCACAGCCACAGCCCGAGGCGTTCCCAGCTTCGGCTGGAGAGATGCAATCAGTCCAGCATGTCCTGGATCTCCTCCCACAGGGATGTACCCGGAACACCAGGAGGCATCCTAACCAGATGCCCGAGCCACCTCATCTGGCTCCTCTCCATGTGGAGGAGCAGCGGCTCTAAGCTGAGTCCCTCCTGGATGGCCGAGCATCTCACCCTATCTCTAAGGGAGACACCGGCCACCCTGCGGAGGAAGGATATTTTGATATGTACAGAAATCCTAAGCAAAATGTTTTTTTTGTTTAAAATAATAATAATCCATTCAAAACAGCTTTTAAAATAAATGCAAGTACAAGCTCTGTCAGATGGTGAAAACGATGACTGGTGACTCAGCTGCCATTCAGAAGCATGAAAAGTAGCTAATACATTCTGAAACAACTAAAAATGACTACATGTCAAGAAATCATAAAGTGGTGCAAAAATATTTACATTTAGCATCCTAAAAGTAACACAATGCATATACACAGCAAGGCTCAAAATAACAGTAACATGAATACAAAGATCATGAGCATTTTTTTGTCATTTGACACATTTGGTACAAATGTTACCGGTAATTAGGAAGCAAGGCGGTCATAATAATTAGCATAATAACAGCTGCACGGTTTCATAAAATCCAGAACAACAAAAAGTAGTTGAGGCAATGAACTATGAAAGACAACACAAATAGATAGATCAATTAAATTGCTACCAGAACTACAACAGGCTTATTTATCCTTCCAGCTGGAATAAATGCAGCTGGACCTCCTCGTTTTCCAGTCCAGTGCCTTTACTCCAGCTGGAAGGGTTACTATGACCTGAATGGCTGAGAATCTATACTAGCAGACTCAAGAAATAGCTTAATAAACCTGGTATTTCTAACCTTTATTTAACCAGATAAACCCACTGAGGTTATAATCTCATTCAGGTCACCTGGCCAAGACACGTGGTCAGCAACACACGTCAACATAAAAACAGTAAAGCTCAAATTTCAGTTTGATGCACAGACTTTAACAACCATCAGACAATAGTAACTAATTGGAAAGTACAAAAACAAACACTCCCCAAAAGCTTCCACATTATTGGTCATTTAAGATCAAGTAAATGGCTTTAAATGAAATTAGTTCAGACATCTTTTATTTTGTAGTCTTTTCCATGATGATGGTGCAGCAATATAAATACTCTTTTCCCCAGGCTCAGGGAATACACGAGATGGATAATTATAAAAATCACGAGTAATAATCATAATAGCTGTGAAGCTTGTGAAGATATCTTGCCCAAGTATGAAGGAACCAGTCCAAAAACACACACACATATTTAAAGATGGTCAGCCAGTTCCAGCATACGGGTCATATGGGCTAGTTAGGAAGCTGCAATCACTTACGAACCACAACGCAAAGAAATACTGTGTGATCTGAGACATCTGTTTGAGGTCATCATATAAAGAACATCTCCATAATCAAGACGAGGTAAAGAGCTTGTAGGTGCTATAGATGCACCAATCTGCTTTTGGGGCTCAAATTCAATATTTAAAATTAGTAAAGTGGCCAATGCTGATATCCTACAAACCAAATTAGTTTACATAAACATTATTGTAAATCAGTTTACAATCAAATCAATTTTTATAAAAATTACTGTATGATCCTTTTTGCTGTCACTATTGTAAAAGTTTTAACAAGCTGTAGTAAACCACACACCACTTCTTAATAATAATAATAATAATAATAATAATAATAATAAATGTAACATTAAAAACAGACTCCTGACTAGCTGTCAGCAAGGCACATTTTTTGGAAAATTAACTGAAACATTTCACTTAAAACCTTGGTGTATAAACACACACACACACACACACACACACATAGATAGAATAGATCAACTTTATTCATTGCATTACGTACCTGTATTTGTTCATTATTATCTAGACTCTATTAAAGCAAAGCACAACTTTAGCAGCAGGAATATAATTGTGCTAAATGCACACTTTTATTCACAGTAAACATTAGTTTTTCGCGTTGTCGTGTCTTCATTCAGCACGCTGGCAGTACTTAACCTGTACATGCCCCCTTTTCACTCACTTCAGCCTCCTTTAGTTAGCTTCTTTTACTAGCTTACCTTTTGATTTTCTTCTCTATCTCAGAGGCATTTGGCGCCTTTGTGTTCCTCTCCCGCAGCAGAGGCATGTCGTTTCACAACGTCTGCTTCGTAGCACTAACAAACAACAGTCAGAAATGCCTGCTGTTTCTTTTCCCTTGACCAAACATGCTGTACTCCCCGCCAACAGCTTGTATCACCATCTGAAAAGCGTTGTACTTCCTGGTTGCCGCGTGTCGTCCAATCCCATTGGCTTCTGGAATTGAAAGCACAACTCTGATTGGCCCACGTCCCGGATTCAGTGGAGTCGCTACACAAACAAAACAGCTAGGCTGTGGAGTTAGTATTTACCATTTGATTCTTGTCTCTTAACTTCTTAATCATTAATTTTAGAATCATAGCCTTTTATCCTTCTTTATTCTGATTAATAAATTAACGTACAGACGACGTCTCGCTTATAGTATCACGTCTCACTTGCAACACTCCAGTAGCAACGATCAAGGTTAGTCAAGTTAATATATTGTTCTGAGAATAAATTAATCAATTGACTAACTAGTAGCTTCATTTTAGTGACAGGCACAATGGCGTGTAGACCCTGGCCCAAAGGGAGAAAACTTGTCCATTTGGATTTGAAAGGTGCCCCTCCTCGAGTTGAATATCTTCACACGGTAATCTGCAGCAAGTTCAGTATCCTACTCACATCCACATAGTTGCACATTGTAGGAAGTTATTTCTGTGATTTACCTCCTTAGCTGATCGAGCTCTTCTCCCAACTTGGAGTCGATGGTTTGTTGATGGAATATGAGGACATGTTTCCTTATAAAGGGGAGCTGCAGCTGCTGCAGGCCACAGCACACCCAGCTTACAGGTGCGAGCTGGCACAGAAATACCATTTTCATTAAAAAAAATAATAATTTCATGTGCTTTCCTGGTTCTATTAATCTTTCCTAACTTACTTTATGTACTAGTGCCATATGCTATATAAAAAAAGTGGCTTCCTTCATTGGTAAAGTTGTGCATTTGTAATTTGCTGTTTGCAGCCGAGAGGAAATTTTGTCCATGCAGGAGTTTGCCAGATCGAAGGGGATGGAGGTGATCCCACTTGTGCAGACATTTGGGCACATGGAGGTGAGACACTTGATCCTGTATTGATGTAAAAAAGTCATGCTACAACAACAAATCAGGAAGAACATGAGATGGTTTGGAAATTGCAAAGAAATTTAAATGAAATGCTTACTTTCACTCTCATTTTCAGTCCTTTCCACATTGCAAATAGCCAGGATATTTCCCTGTTTTCTCACATCAACATTACATTGTTTAATATATACTCACCTGCTACCTTATTATGTACCTTAGTTCAGTTACTTGTTCACACAAATGGCTAATAAGCCAATCACATGGGTAGTCAGTGCATTTAGGCACGTAGACATCCGAATCGGGTTGCATTTGCCACGTTTATCCGCACACACAAGTAATTTATCTCCAGCTTTTTCATCTCTCTTTTATTGTACAACATCTACAAGACACATAAAGAACGAGGACAATAGCAGTTTAGCCACAACATTGTCCCTAGAATTACACATGCGACTAAAAATACACATAATATGAATGTGGACAAGACGAAGAGGAAGAAAGGAGGTTTAGGTGACCATGGTTGTTGGTATTTACTGGGATTTTACACACAACTAGCTATATGGTTTACAGACATTGGTCTAAAAAGGAGAAAATTCCCAGTGAGCAGCAGATCAATATGTCTCGTTGATGTAAGAAGAAGTGAATGGGCAGAACTGGGAACCATTCCTGTCTAAGAACAGGAAACGGAGGCTTTAATACACACTCACCAAAACTGGACAAAAGAAGATGGAAAAGTATTGACAGGTGTAACGAGAATTAAAGCAGTTGAACTAAGGCAGCCTTTCTCAAGTAGTAGTGTGGTCCCCGGACCAGTAGTGGTCCGTGAGCGCCCCCTGGTGGTCCGCAAGGCGAACAACACGACAATCTGTATCTATATGAATTAACTGAAAACGTTGTCACACTCAGTTTTGCAACACTAAACCGTCTTATATCCAAATAACTATGAAGCAGTGGCTTCAGACAGGGTCACTTAAAAAAAGAATATAATAAAATAACAGATATTTTACAATAAAAATATTGTAAAAGCTGAATTTGGTGTTGTAGACTTGTGAATGGTTTATA
>JBAMHV010000023.1:17559419-17570174 GCA_037177535.1 Pseudomugil gertrudae
AAACGCTCCCAGTTGTCGAGGGTGCAGCCAGAGAGCAGGCCTGCTATTCCCTCTTACTGGAGCCCGTGTGACTCGGTCAGGTTTTAAAGAGGAGTTAAAGATTTTGAAGACTTCCAGTTGATTTCATGAAAAGGCGAGCCAACCCAACCTGGATGAAGGAAACCTGGATCTACATTTCTCCTACAGTAGCAGTTAATATCATCTGCCTGTGGTAGGATTGTGCCTTAACTAAAGTGGCACCAACTGCATCACAAGATAAAGAGTGCACTCCAACGATCCTTTAGACTTTGAATTTATGACTTTGACTTGACGGATCAGAATTAGCCTGATCTCGGGACATTTTGACTTAAACATTCACCAGTGCTTGAACTGAGAGAAAGAAAAACAAATCTCAGCAAATGACTATTTCTTTTATTGTTAAAAGGGCCCATTTTATTTCATTGTAAATGTTCTTGTTATGTTGCACATTTCTGCTGCAAACACACTTTAAAGGTGCAGTATAAAACAAAATAGAAAGAAAAAACTGGTTGTTTGATGTGGTTATTGCACCCAAACCCTGACTCCTTAGGATCTAGAATCGCGTATCTAGCGCACCGGTTACATAAGCAACCTCAAGCTCTTCCTGTTGGTTCTGTTTGCCTTTTGCTGCAAATGTTTGAGGAACTGTGCACATTTTACTTTGTTCCACAGAGCTTTAATATAAAATTAGGCTAAACATCAGAATCAGAATCATGTTTATTGCCAGGTAATTTTCATTACGAGGAATTTGTCTTGATTTGCCGGTGCCTACATAAGTTGCATAAGGAAATGTGAAACCTTTGAAATATGACACAAGCAGGTGCTGTGATGACATAAAACTGAAAGATAAAGAGGGAGAAAGAAAGAACATGTATGTACATAAAATAAAATACAGTAGTGGACAGTAATGTATTTACAGAAAGTGTGCTGACAGTGTGAGTTAACTGACCAGTAAGGGGGAAGCGTGTTAATATAACACCTGTGTGCTTTTCGTCAATGCAAAAAAAGAGACTGTCAGTAAGAGTCTTTAGCTAAGTTCCAAAGTCTGATGGCAGAGGGGAAAAAACTGTTCTTATGGTGGGAGGTTTTGGTCTTGATGGACCGCAGCCTCCGGCCAGAGGGTAGAGGTTCAACCAGATCAAACCTCTGCTGAGCCTTTTTCATGAGGGAGTTGATGTTCAGCTCCCATCTGAGAGCAGCAGTAGGTACAGTAACATGTTGTTACCGAGGGAAAGGCATAGCCTTATGGTAATGTGATAAATAAATGGTAAATGTACTGTTCTTGTATTTTTCTACTCAAAGTGTTTTTACACTGAATGCCACATTCACCCAAACACAACACACTCGCACAGCGCTTTTATTGTTGTACTGCTAAGTACATGTTAGAATTAGGAGAAGGTCTGTGAAGTTAGGACGTGTCAGGATGAGGTCTTGCAGAAAAGAAAAAAGTGACATCAAAACGTGGACACTAAAGTTTTGGTCAGTAGTTTGAACATTCTGGTGTGTGTGTGTGTGTGTGTGTGTGTGTACTGCTTCCATTACTGTTGCAGATATAGTAAAAAAGTTAAACACAAAGACTTGTCTTCAAGTTCTCCCTCCTGAATCGGTTTGCTGAAAATGCCCCCCTTGGACATGGAGATCATTTTCAGCTTTTTTTGGTTGAAGCAGAGGAGCAACATTTTATTTCCTGGTGTGTGTGACTTTGACTTTGAAGCTTTCCTTAGTTTTTACTGCAGCTCAGCTAGTCAGCTTTGGCAGCTCTATTATAATTCCAGATGATGACTGAAACCACTGCTGCAGAAGTCTGGGACATCTCTACTTTCCAATCAATTCTCTAACAGAGCAACTTTTTCTACTTTTCCAGATAAAAAAGACAACCTTACTATGTAATAAGACGGCAAGTGTTCTTTTGTTCTGTTCGATAGCATTGTTGTGCTATTTGTTTCTCTCTCATCAGAAGCAGAGTCCAGAGAAAGTCTACCACATGGTTGTAGCTCCCTGCTTTGACAAGAAACTGGAGGCTGTCAGAGAGGAGTTTTACAACAGCCTGATGGAGACCAGGGACGTCGACTGTGTCTTCACCTCAAGTAAGATCAATTCTGTTTCTTTTTTTTTAAAACGGTGATAGTGGCCTTCCCAGTTTTTACACTGGTTAAAAACTGAAGAGGGTTTTGGAATATCCAGTCCAAGCCATCGTCCTTCTGTTTGGGGTTTTGTTGTTGGGGTCAAAGTCTTACTGACACACAGCAGTCTGTTGGAAAGATAATTACTTCTTGTGTAAATGTTGCATCAAACGCACCAAAAGGAAAATTCTTGTTTGAAACCAAAAATGAGAAAGCCAAGTCTGCAAACCGAAACCCCGGAAAACTATTATGCCAATTATCAGTACCATTACATTTATGGCTGAATGTCTACTAACCTTATTGCAATTGTATAAATTAATATCACTGTTTCAAATAATTAATCCATTATAATATAATTAACGTAACTATTAGCACATTCCAACAATGCACAATATAATGAAATAAAACATAAATAAGAATTCAGTAGATTTTTATGTAGCACTACTAAAACAAAGTGCATTTTGAACAAGTGCAGTGGCTGAAACTTTTTGTTGTGTGTGCAAAGATTGCAGTAGAAAAACTAATAAGTTAACCTTAGGCCTTTAAATTAAAAAATGCACCATGAACTACAGTTGTGCAAAGTGCAAAACAAATATTAAAACAAGACCCTTTGACTTTGTGAGGGAAAGTAGTAGGCTTTCATTGATGAAGAGTAGCTTCTCTGCTTCGTCTGTTTTTCTTCTTATCCAGAGCACGAGCTGCTGCGCTGAACAGTCTCAGTCAGCAGTGCTTGTTCTGGAAGGTCATTGGTTATTCTTCCAGTAGGCTAGACTGTTATCACTTCTGGGGATGGGGACTTCAGAAATGAACCATGTTGAGCTTGTTGACTGCCTGACATTGAAAGAGATTTGAGAAGTTTATGCATCAATAAATTACAAAAATCTCTAGTAGAAACTAAGTTAGGTAGAAACTATCTCACCTAGTGCTATATGAGGAACTTTGTTGCAGGATCTGAGTGAACATAGCAGATAATGAGGATGTATGGTCCTCATCTGATGCAGAAGCGAGGCCTTTTTTCTTCACTATGTGCATGTTCATCTCCAGGCGGGTTCTCTGCATCCATCCATGCACACTGCTTTATTGTAATGATCTTTATAATGCATCTCTGAGTATCCGAAGAGATTTCAGTGAAACATGTGCTGACTGACTCTAAGAATGAACTTTTCATTGTTTTTACTCCGTGGTGCGTCTCCACCTCTTTGCTAGGAAGATGCTTTAGTGCTGCAATTAAAGGAATAATGTCTGCGACAGATGCATCACAGGAGCTGATCGCTTTAGTAAGCTGCTCCAATGGGCAAGAAGAGAGCGTGTTCTCCATTAAGACGCACTGGTGTGATGTGATCTGTGCCGTATTCAGCCAAGACTCCCTTTTAAACAAGAAGGCTTTCCAGCATGTAAAACCTGCTGTCCCAACGTGTACTCTCGTCTTGTTGGAACTGTTTTATTAATGTTCCAAACTGATCTTGCATAGACTGTAAGCGGGAAAAGACCTGCTGAGACTGTTTTAAAGTGACCAACAATCCTTCTGCCTGCAGCCAGTTCGTCTTTTACAGCATTTCTTCCATTGTCTGACTGTGACATGGACTTTGGATTGGTCAATATACCAGGTTGACGAATGCTTGGGAAATGGCTGCTGCTGTATGGGACCTTTAATACTCCTGTGAATGGAGCAGAAGCTTTTGCAGCGTCGATCCATTGTGTGGTTTGACTGAGCATACTGGTGAGGCTGACATCTGAGCTCCATATGTCTGTGGTAAAACTACCACATTCCTCTCGGCATGGCAGTGGAGATTTTTGGAGTTCAGGTGACAGATTAAATCAGACGTGGAGAAATTCTTTGCAGATGCACCTCCGCTTAGAAGCCAGGACACAAAGAGGTTACAGTCCTGCAGACACTGAGAAAGCTGGACTCGTAACAAGTTGGTTCATTGATACAAACTGTACATTTGTTTAGAATATGAGCATCTGGGCTTAAATCTGTGGACCTCTCAGTCTAAAATACAACTCAATATTCGATAAAATCATATCAATTAAAATAAGAAAGAAACTGTTGAAATGAATCTCATCTGTTTGCAATAATCCTTTCTGACAGCCTCCAAACTCTTCTTTCTCCACAAAACAATGCCCTTTTGCTTTGAAAAAGTCATGTGGTAAACCCAAACATTACATGTGTGCACAGTTTCCAAAGTACAAATGTCCACATTGATTATCACAACACCGTTTCAGTTCTGCTCTTATAAAGATCTTATTTAGCTTCATCCTTTCCATCAGGACATTCAGGATTGTAAAGTCTAGTTACTGATCATGATGAGAATATTATTTGTGTTTCAGAGGAGATCTATTACCTAATGGAGCAGAAGAAGGTGTCAGTAGAAGAGCTGGACTCAGTTCCACTGGACCAAGTGTGAGTTCCTGCCCTACCTGACATCACACACTTGGATCATGATGGTTTTTCGTAATGCTGGTGAGAGCTTAGTGAGTTCAGTCAGAGCAGCGCAGTGAACAGTGATTTGTTGTGGATGCAGGCTGGGAGAAGCTGGAGATGTGGCACTAGTGAGGCACGATGGCCGAGGCTCTGAAGGCTTCCTGGAACATGTGTTTAAACATGCTGCTAAAGAGCTCTTTGGTCTGGATGTCCAGGAGATCACATACAAGACCCTCAGGTTAGACATGGACTATGATTCTGCATCCATCTCTGGATGCAATGCTGCTTTATGTAGTTCTGGTTGTGATTTCTGTTCATTATTTTGTCCTCTTATTTTGAAAGTTAGACATCAAATATTGACCCTTTTGTCTGATACTGGCGCTTTCACAGAAATCGAGATTTCCAGGAAGTGACCCTGGATCGGGACGGGGAAGTGCTGCTGCAGTTTGCTGCCATCTATGGTTTCAGGAACATCCAGACGCTGGTGCATCGGATGAGAAAAGGCCGTGTGCCGTACCAGCTGGTGGAGGTTCTGGCTTGCCCTGGAGGTAACTCCCTCTTACTTCCCTACCTGGCTAAAAATGTTAGAGGCTTCTCTGATTGTCTGGTTCACCGCCTTCAGTTTTCATGTTGCTTTTATATTGTTACAATGGACATTTATTTAGTATAAATGTTATTATTTATTGCTGAATTCATTTTCATTGTACTTTGGTTCTACCATGAACCTATTGGTCCTTATTATTGTGATCAGCACTGGAAATGTATGAAGCTGAATAAACACTTTACACTAAAGGACACTGTGTTTTGTCTTGTGAGTATTAGGATCTAGTCTTTGAGCAGCAGCAAAAACTAAACAGTAATCTTGTTCATACATTTGTTTTTATAGTAGGTGATCATGCTAGTAAATGTTTTACTCTTGGATTAGCCAATCGGGTTTAAGAGGTTCATTTGCTTAGCCTTTATGCTTTGTTCTGTGTTTCCTCACAGGGTGCTTGAGTGGCCGAGGTCAGGCGGAGAGTGAGGCAGGAGGTCGTATAGATAAAGCTCTGGTCCAGCAGATGGAGGAGGTCTACAGCAGCCTGCCGGTCCAACTACCGGAGCTCAGCCCCACCTTAAAAAGTCTGTATCAAGACTGGCTGCAGGATCGGGACTCTCCACAGGCCATCAAGCTGCTGCACACAGAGTACAAGGATCAGAGTCAGAGCCACACTCAGCCCCCACATATGCAGTGGTGAGACAAAAGGGCGGCCTTCCTTTAGACATGAACAGCTGCTTGGTGCTGGTCCTGCTTTCACCACCTCATTGTGGTCCAGTGAAGGACTAACTGTGGACCACATAGACAACGCTCATTCCCCTTGAAACCACAGGAGGGCGCTGTCTACTTTTTTTAATAAGCGCTTGCTCCTTTGGTCTTACTCTGAACCGAGGCATAAGCTACAGAGTCTACAAAAACACCCATGCCTACATTTTTAGCAACTGAAGCAGTACTGTAACTGTCCGTTAACAGCATATGTTGCAATCATGGACAGTACAAAGCAATATGCCACTGAGATAGCATGCAGGAATTCACACACTTATACAAAGGGCACATGTTAGGTTTGTAATACACTTATCTCCTATCAGTCCAGCATGATACAAGCCGCTTCCCTTTTTGTGTTAAAGTTTTCTCCTTTGTTCTTCCACAATGACCCGATAATGTCACATGCCACGTGATGACAAACAGCTGGAGCCGTGTGCTTGGGTTAAAGGGAGTAATACTTTGCAGGATATGAGTGGATTTCATTTGTTTCATCTTTTTTTCTTCCAATACCATAAACCAGTACTTTTTTTAATAACTTATTTTGTTTGTTTTACCAGATCCAGCATAATGTTACATATGTACAGCACTAAAGTATTCTGATAAACCAGTTTCAGTGTTTTTCCTTATGTTATCATTTCTTTATGATCTCACACACATACTGGGTTGATGCATCTGGCTCATACTAAATAATATTACAATATTTAGTCTGTTAAAGAAGTTGGATTTTGAACAAAAGGGTCCACAAAAATGATAAGACTTGATAAAAGTGAAGTAGGAGATTATTTTTAATTTATGAAAACAGAATTTATGTAGCTATTTTCAAAGCTGGCAGTCAGAGCCAGATCAGTGTACTTTATTAATCATCAAAGGGAGATTATTTGAGACAATAATTGACAAAGCAATAAGGAATTATAATAACAGGCAACATAAGGAGCAAAATGATACTATGTAGGTAGGTAATGGCTGTTTGGCAAAAGGAACATGGCAGAATGGAAAGGGATATATTCTCTGTTCAACAGGAGGATAAAGATATTTTTTTAAAAAAAACATGCAATTTAATTCAAAGTTTGTTTTCTCAGAAAAGTATACACTACACTACTTTTCCATTGGGAAATGGGAAAGTGTGTCCAAATTTTTGACTGGTACTGTAACTGCATGAAAGCTGTGCAAAAAATAATGACTAGCTACAAGACTGACATGTCTGAGTTTATTATATTTATTAACATATAAATATATATTTTTTTAGCATATTTCTCAATAAGTCATGTCGATAATCTGTAATTAGCCATTAAGCAATGCTTATAAAAACACATTAAAAGTTCTGTTAACTGGAATTTCACAGCACATGAAACTTAATGATCTAATTTATGATAACTTATTTTACAGCTACGTTTCAGGTCAGGGGAGTGCTTTGAAGGGAATACTCACTTTTTTATGCTAATGTGCTGAGCTGGTTAACAGCCCTACAGAAAACCACCACTTATACTATACTATTACTATACAGTCATTTGGCTTTTATCCAGCGTGACTTACATGTGATAAGCAGTCATTTTTAACCATAGCTATTAACCTAAAACCTCTCCACACTACACTAAAGTTGCACTATACCTAACAAGAATGCATGAAAGCATTGTTAGAATAGATAAAACATCTTTTCTGCCCCCCTCACCATGTCATTTATTTCCAAAGAACAAAACGTGAGAAAAAGTCTTTTAATATGTATTTGTGAGCTTTTCAGTTATTACAACTATTTGCACCTCCAAGCATTGCTGTAAAACAAAATGGACATATTTACAACAATCCACAATAACCTGGTCATGAACTCGCTCCATCCTGTCCTGCCAGGACACGCTGCCTTCAGGAGAGCAGAAAAAGGTGCTGAGGATTTCCCGGACATTACAGGCCGCTCTCGATTCTCTGTTTCCTCCCGTGTTTCGCACAGGTACCATCGGTCCCGTAGCTGCTCTGCATCATTCAGCATCCGCTGGTTGTCAGTAGGGGCGAGTAGGAAGTTGTGGAGGATGCAAGCCGCCACTACAACTGTTTCTGCAGTTTGTGGTTGCTGGTTTATTCTTCTATGAAATATCCTTCACCAGGTAGAGTAGTACTGAATGGTACATGGAGTGTTTTCCAGCCTCCATACCTCTCCCTAAATCAGATTCAGCGTACACATCTCTGTCACTGGTTTTCTCAAAGTCTCCCTCCTGAATCACCTGGAACCTGCAGTCAGCATCCACTAGTGCAACACCACTGCTGAACAAGTCTCAGAATGAGCGCACTGACTCCCAGATGGGGGTGATTGTATTGTCAGGTATTTGCCATCAATAGCTCCCAGGCAGTTTGGAAAGTTCCACTTCTCCCAGAGGCCTTTGGCCACTTCCTTCCATGCATCTCCTGTAGGAACCGCTTCCTCATTAGTTTCTCTATAGCAGCAAATGCCATGTGGACAGACTGAAACGGTGGAGTGTCCTCATCGATAGGATAGTTTGAAACAAGGCTAATCAGAGTCCCCAGAAGCCAAGTGTCTGTGAAGGAAGGACAAAAAGATAAATTACGTGTTATATCATGTTGTAAATATGCATTTCCTCATTGTTTTAGTTTATGTCTGCAAGGAGAGATGGAAAGAACCACAGAATGCTTTTAGAGAAAGCAAGAAAGACTAGAAATGTTCAGAAATAATGTCCTTCCTTGTAACCCATCTCCAGCCTAGAACTATGTGTAAAGTTATTTTGAATGTTTAGTTAAAGACATTAACAGTAAAGAGTATTGGTAACTACAGAGACATATAATTTAATATGATTGAACAAGCAGAGATTTAAATGAAGACATTCAAGGCTAGCTCTAGGAAATATCTATCATGCTTCAGTAGTTTTTGTAGTTGATGTTAATTTTTTTCTTGATCGGCCTGGGTTGCGATGGAAAAAGGTCATGTGGTCTGATGAGTCCAGATTTACCCAGAGTGATGGACGCATCAGGGTAAGAAGAGCAGCAGATGAAGTGATGCAGCCATCATGCCTGGTGCTTACTGTACAAGCCTGTGGGGGCAGTGTTATGATGTGGGGTTGCTGCAGTTAGTCAGGTCTCAGTTCTGCAACAGTATGCGCTCAAAGAATGAGGTCAGCTGGTAACTGAATGACCAGGTTATTCCATCGATGGATTTTTATTTTCCTTGATGGCACCAACATGTTCCAAGATGACCATGCCAGAATTTATCGGGCTTTTATTGTGAAAGACTGGTTCAGGGAGCACGAGACATCATTTTCACACATGGATTGGCCGAGTCCAGACTCTGACTCCCCATTGAGAACTTTTGGGATGTGTTGAAGAAGGCTGTGCACAGCTGTCAGACTCTACCAACAGTGGATGGAAATAAATCTTGTGACATTGCAAAAGCTAATGGAAACGATGCTACAGTGAATGTGTGCCATAATTAAAGTTAAAGGTGATGCAATGAAATATTAGAATATATGACCTTTTTTGTGTTTTGTTTGGGCCAGGCAGTGTTTTGGAGCAAGAGTCAGCCACTAGATTTGGGCTGAGTCTACAATTTTCTGACTAAAAAAATGGCCTCTTCACTGTTCAAATCTGTTTTTCTAATTAATTCTGTTCTATTTTGTCGTATTTTTATCTAGATATATATTATATCAAATCCAAATTTGGACACTCAAACATGTTATTTTTGCATGTGCAAAAAGACAAATGTATTTTTTCATTGGTACATGTTTAACATATGGACTCTAGTGCCCTAATTGCTCAGCAGTAGATGAGAAAGTGGATCAGGTCGGAATAAAACCTTTCACATGACTGTGAATAGGAACCAGCTGAGCTAAACACCATGCCTACATGAGCATTCAGCTCCAACAAAACCAGTCCCCCCCCCTGTCTGGGCTTGTATTTTTTTGGTCCTGAAGAGCAGCATTTTTTTGATGGGTTAGTAAACGTGCTGCTCTGGTCTGTCACCTTCATTATCTGAAAACTCTGACAGAAACAGCTGTTAAACTTTCCGCCTCCAAACCAGCTCTGTAAACTGAACGGAGAAGCTGCAGATAGCTTCAGGGTGAGCTTCTTTCCTTTTACTCAGCATTGGCGAAGCAGACACAGGACTCAGCTGGAACTAAATGAGCTGTGTGGTGTTTATTTCTAAAAGCATTCACCCTTAAACAAGTAGTTTCTCACAGCGAGCTTCCTCTGCTCTGTTGCAGCTGACTTGCTGTGTGTATCTCTCTCCTCTCTCTAGCTCAACCATTCTTAAAGGGCCATGCTGTTCTTTTAACAGCACTGTAAACTGAATTCTGGCAGGACAGATAGTGTTGGCGAGCTAGTTGTGGCCACTTAAACTGCAGTATATTCTGTACAACCGCCACACAGCTTGGTGTGGAGGGGAGAGAGAGTGTGTTTTGGAAGCTTGCACCTTTTCTGTGGATTCTGTGGTATGGATCCATCGGGAGTTTCCACCCAAACCACAAATGCCTGATGAACTAAGCGAATCAGATCGTTTTGCACTCAGCTTGGCAAATTCTGCAGAAGTTCCATGAAGACCAAAGGCAACAAGCCAAAATAAGCATTTTAAGCACAACCCTGCTTCCCCACAGAAGCACTGCTTCCCCTCAGCACACAGCTGGTAGAAAAACTCTGATAGGAGCTCAGTTTGGAGGTTGTCTGCTCTGCTCAGGACCAATGTGGATCAGAAGTTTATCCATCTGCTCTGCACTCATTCAGAAATACTGATGATGACGTTGTCTTTCCAGCCATGGCTCCGCAACAAGATTGTAGAAATCCCCTTGTTTCCTGCAATGGTTGAAGAGATAAACCAATTGGCTCTGTGCACAGCTCCACTACTTCCTGAATTTAAGCAGCACATTTGTTTCCTGTCTTTCATTACTGGTCAC
>JBAMHV010000023.1:17570274-17581540 GCA_037177535.1 Pseudomugil gertrudae
TGTGACCAGTAATGAAAAACAGGAAACAAATGTGCTGCCTAAATTCAGGAAGTAGTGGAGCTGTGCACAGAGCCAATTGGGGGTGTTAAGATGTGGAGGTGTAGATCCAGTGCAGACAGGAGGCAGAATGCAGATGAGATGCAAGATAAATGGAATTTAATCAAACAGAACTGACACAAGGAACAAAAGGAAAACTAAGTTAACCTAATGAACCACATTTTAGTGAATATAATTAACTAAATGTGGTTTATTAAAAGACAGAATGATTAACAGGAAGGGTTTGATCAGCAATTGTAAATATTTTTGTTTTTAAATTTGACATTTGAGTTGAATAGCGTCTGCCAAATGACTGTAGAAAAAGTTTGCAACAGCTCCGCTAGCGGAACTACTGAGTTGATATCGTAGTTTTCCACGGGCTGTTTTTGAAGTAACACAAAGTGTTGCCTTGAAAATGAGTTGTTTACACCACTATCGTTCAATTTTAATGGTATAAATTTAATTAATTCGCATTATAATTTCAAACTCCTTTTTTAAATTGAGTATTTATCTAACAAGCAAAGAGCACGCTGCCGGTGACAACTAGCGAGCAAAGATAAACGTTTTCAGCCTTGGCTTTTGATCTCAGTACCAGTGAGTAGCCGTCCAAAGCTCAAACCAGGGGCAGATATGTGTATCTTGCTGCCAAATCACAGCACACAAATCTGAGGATCTAAGCAAGTTTTTAGTCGATGTGCGGTACCTTGTCTTTAAAACATGAGCGGCTATAAACTGCTGTTTTCCGAGGTGAAACTGTGGACTGTAGGAAGAAGTACATGGACAGGACTTCATGCAGGTAAGCCTAGTGAGTCTAAATACTGTTGTTACATGGTATTTATAGTGAGAACATCCTGCAGAACCTGTAGAATATGTACAGTTTTTGTGTCACGTATGTTTTGTAATGACAAAGATCCCACCCAGTGAAAGATGCTGGATTTTTAACAAACTATCACTGAAAAATTCGGCATATAAATCATGTAACTAGGCATATATACACACTTGACAAATTAAAAAGTTCAATAATTAAAATGGAGCTGTAGCATCACAGATTCCCACACTGTTGTCACTACAGCATCTTCATTCATGTAAAGCTGCTGTCTCTGCCTCATCCTCTCCTTTGCTTTTGCAGGCTTTGGTGGGTGTGGAAAAGGAAAAGCGTATTTGTCCTCTAGTTGTCCTAAGGTGTGTATTGTTGGAAGTGGTCCAGCTGGTTTCTACACTGCACAACATCTTATCAAGGTGAGTACCTGTTAATACAGAAAAATCCAGACATTAGGAGTGGAAATGTAGGGGGAAAACCCCTCAGTAAAATACAGGTTAATCATAAAACATGTCCATTCAGGTGTAACGTGTAGGTGTGTACAAACCTTTGGAATGGTACTTCTTATCTATAGTACTAATTAATTTGTGTTTGGTTAGTGATTTCTTTGCTGTAACAATGCTTCCTGGCATTGGTCCTTATACTGTTGGAAAGCTTGTTTATTTTGCTTTTAAACAGAGCCACGTTTGTAAGAAAATGTGTGTGTGGCTGCACCCATGATATGCTTAAATCTTCCAATGTTAAGCAGCTGATTCCAATCTTAGCTCTTATGTGTCATTTTTTAATTGGATAGTTGAAGTTTGAAAAACAGGCATTCTAGCCATTTGACAGTTAATTAATTATACATTTAATTATTTATTAATATATTTAAACTAGCAATATTATTGTGGCAGAGATGCCTGGTGGTGGTTAGCACTGCAGCTCCAAATAACTCTGAGCAAACAACAACAAAAAAGATCATCATTCCTCTAATCTGTTTATACACACAGCAGTAAAAATTGACTGCACATCTGGTCAAGTGCTTAATTTCTACTCAGTTAGCTTTATGTACAACAACACTACTTCCTTAACTCAGAACAGCCCCTTTGTTTCCTGTCTTTCATGACTGGACAGGTTTTCATAGTATCTCTGCTCCAACACACTTGGCTTACATTAAACAGATCAAACAGCCAATGGACTTCTGCACAATGACTGATTATTTTGATCCAAGTGTGTTGGAACAGGGATGCATGGAAGGATTATTTTCCCTCGAGGACCAGACCTGGACATCCCTGAGCTCTGTCTCTGTCACCGGAGGTTTTAGCATCGTTAAGTGATCTTAACGTCCATAAAGGTCGCCCTTTTAAACCAAGATGATCTTCCAGGATGTGGAAATGTATTAAAGTGAAATTCTGTTTACACATGAGTTAAAGGGGAAGACACAGTTCACCAGACATAAAACAGTATTTCTGGTGATTCTTTAAAGGTACCATGTTTGAGAATTGCAGACATCCGGTGGTAAAAACAGGCAAATAAAAAGCTCAGTTGTGAATGTACGGTGGCCTTTACAGCCAAAATTCTTCCAGAAATGAACATGTTGTCATCTATGAGTGGTTCCAACGAGGTTTTAGACTGTTACTTAAACCAAATTATATTCTACTATCTATCAAACAAAGCTGCTACTCCCATTTTAAACCTCTGAGGGGTCAACAGAGTTGTTTGTCCATTCATAGACACAGTTATGAAAATGTGGCAAAAATCTGGCAGCAGCCATGTGCAAGAGGATGGATTATAAATAACTCATTCCAAGAGCAAATGTCATTAAACTTTGATTTTTCTACAAGTTTCTCCTTTAACTATTTTAATACCATGAGGATTATTGGTGACATTACATGCATGTATAGTTCAGAGTACCAGAATTCCTCACTACTTTGTGCAAATCTCATCATTCAAACTGCTCATCTTTAATGAATATATCTATTAATATGGTGCCAAAGGGGTTAAGAGCTTAATAATGTGCCATCAATTTTAGAAAGCGACAAAACAAGAATAAAAAAAATGTTCAGATCCTGTGCAGCAGGGATGGGCAACTCCGGTTCTCACGGGCCACATTCTCGCTGCACACCACCTGACTCAGATCAATGGTTAATTAGCAGAACTGTGCAGATTTTAATGTGAAGCTCTGCACAGGTCTGCTAATTAAGTGTGATGTGTGTCAGGTGTGTTGCAGCAGGGAAAGTCCTAACACTAGCAGGACCGGAGCTGCCCATCCTGCTGTACAGGAAAACCAACATCCAGGACCAGTAATCAATGTATTCATGCTGATTTAAATGTTTGAAAAGCTAAATTTCTCTTAAATATATAAAAATATGAATTAAATGATTATTTTTTATTTTTAATATCTGCTCTGCTGGTAATAAAACAAAACCAGATAGCTATGAAGGCTAAAACAAAAGGATACTGAGATCATTTATAATGAAGGTAACGTGTTCAGTTTATCGTGATTTTGGCTGAGGTCATATCGTCCAGTCCGAACAGGACATGAGATCAACCCAAACCCCCAGCTGCTCCATTTTCTGAAGCCTGATTAGAAATCGCCCTGAGGACGACATATTTCCATTCATCTCAATGCAGTTTTGCATCTTACCCCCTTTTCCCTATAACGGCAAGAAATGGGATGTTTATCGAGCTTTCTGCACAGCGTTGTGAATCCACACAGCAGGAATATTTACTCAGCAGGATCAGGGTGTAATAGATCAAGGACTCGTTCGGCCCGTTAGCGTTCTAACCTTGGCGTGAGTGAGTGAATGTTTCCGTCCTTCACTTTGTTTTCGTTACTTACAAGCTTTGGCTCAAGTCACCCATGAAATAGGTACTTAGGACTTAGAAAGAAGAGTCAAGAGGGTTTGCCACAATTATTTCCACGAGCTTGAATAAAAGCGGCTCGATCAGACTTCACTGTTTAAAAGAAGAAAAGAAACGGTTGGGTAAAGACAACAGCTTTCCTTATAATGCTGATAAACACTGCAGCACGTGTACATTCCCTCTCGGCCTTGTTTACCTTTTCAGTGTTTTTGACGTCACAGTTTCACAAGTTACAACCGATCCTGAAATATTAGGCAACAATGCATGATGGTATGTTATAAACGTGAGAGTTTGTCGTTCCAAGCCTGCACCCTTTACACGCAAGCACCTCATTTACAATATCACATCTCTTTTATGCTTTTATTATAAGGTTTTTGACTGCATGTACATCATCGAGCTCCAGGGAAGAGTCAGTCCGTGTGTTAATGTCTGAGTCAGAACTGCTTGGAAAGTTTAAACTTTGATTTTAGTGGCTCAGTTAAATGATTATCAGTGTTTTTACGCCATAGATAAACAAGCAGAACATGTTGAACCTGGATAAACCTAAGGAACATCTCAGTGACTGTGATCATGCCGAGCATGTGGGGTTAAAAAGTGCTCAGAGAGAGGTGATCATGCCATGGCGACCTCCAAAAGTCGGAGGCAGGCTAGAGCCACCCGAGACCAGGACAACCAGCAGCCATCCCCGAGCCGGGACCCCGGCCACCCCACCCCAGGACAAAACCAGCATCCGCCCAGGAGGCAGCAGAGGGAAGGTCCCAGCCAGAGCCCCCCACAGTCAGGGGGACGGGCCCCAGCGGGCACAGGCCGCAAGGAGCCAGAGCCCCTAGACCTCCACCCCGCTGAGGCCAGCCCACACCCCAGCACACCAGACGTCCACCCCAGGGATCAACCCCACACACACATCCACACACCCAATCATCCACACAAACCCCACCACTCCTTCCCCGCACCCACACACACCATACAAATATCCAACCTATCCACACACACCCCACCACCCTTTTCCTCACACACACACATACCCAAATTTACTAGTTAAATTAAATCTATATAGAAAATATGAATGAATAAACAGTTAAAGCAACACAGCTTTCTTTCATTCACACATTGTAGTGATTTATGAGCTGGAGACATTAAATATTTCAGTTTTTTTTGATAATGCTAGTTATCAAAGTTATCAAGTTAAGATGTGTCCATCCTAACATCAATCTCTGCTTCACACAGATGCAGGGCATCCATGTAGTCGCCACAGAGTGTGTTTTGCTGCTCAGATTTCACTTTAGAAGCTTTAAACACCCTGGAGGATCTTTTATCTTTGACTTGTGGAGAGACATGTCAGTTTTTGCTAAAAGCTGCTGAAACATTGACCCATCTGACCACAAAACACGTCCTTCTGAGATGAACTCGTGTCCTGAGAGCTCAGAATAGTTTCATACTCTGCTTGTTTCTCTTTCCAGGCTCGCCAAGATGTTGAGGTTGACATCTACGAGCGGCTTCCTGTCCCCTTTGGTCTCGTCAGGTTTGGAGTGGCCCCTGATCATCCTGAAGTCAAGGTACCTTTCACCCAAACACAGTTTCCCGTTAAATCTAACGGGAAATGTGCCCAAACATTTCACTGGTACTGTATATCTTATTGGTCAGGCAGAACAGGGCCGTGCACCAACGTCGTCACGGTCTGAGACTTTACCTTTTATGATCTTTTATCTGTGATCTTTTACATTTTTTATTCAACACCTAGTTTTTTGTTGTTTTTGTCATGATTTGGACACTTGGTGTGGTGTTTTTTTTTATTTCATGTTCTGTTCAGCCTCGTTTCCTGTTCTGTTTGTGTTTATTAGTTCCACCTGTGTTTGATTATGTTCACCTGGGTCTTGTTTGGTTCAGTTTGTATTTTAGTCCTGGGGTTTTCACTGTTGGTTGCATTGTATTGCACTGTATTGCATAGCGTGGGTTGATATAGTCTAGTCTAGTCTTTGTTTGGTAGTCTTTAGTCTGTCTTTTTATTTGTTAAATAAATCAGTTAACCTGCAATCCTGCTGCCTCCTGCTGATTCCCACCTGCAATAGGGTCCTCACTCCACATTCGTGCCTCCAATCGTGACAGCTTTGAGAATCTCATTTGATTTTCCACTTAAGGTGGTTAAAACTGGTTCTTCTAGGTCTTTGTTCAGAGATTGCATCAACATTTTCCTGGCACCGATCATGAGAGAAAGGAGAGAAGCCAAATAACCTTGCCTTTAGGATAAACAGGGTTCATTATATTAGCAGGAATTTTCCACACAAAGGCATTAAAATATATCTGAACAACAATGTAAAGCATTATCTACAGGTCCGGAATGGAAACCAGCTTATTTATGTTAGAGTTGTTTTTGGGTTTGGGAGTTTTAATAAATCATGATTAGGTTCACACAGTCATTATGACATGTCCTACTAACGAAGAGACAATTAAATCATGCATGCTTATGTGTCTAATGACAAATGGTTTGTATTGTAACAGACTTTTGTTACAGTCTGTCTTTGAGCCGGCATTACCCACAGCCACTTCTTCTGTTTGGTCTTTGTGGAGCTAAATCACCAGTTTAACCGTGAAAGTTTGTTTTTACTGGACTGAATTTGATCTTTTATCCTCGCAGAATGTCATAAATACGTTCACACAAACAGCGAAACACTCACGCTGTGGTTTTTACGGTAACGTGAATGTCGGGACGGACGTGAGTGTCGGCGAGCTGCAGAACGCTTATCACGCTGTCGTGCTGGTAAGAACAGGAAAGCACCTGCACCATAACATCACCTTAAAATAAAAATGCATTATTATAGAGGGATTTTTTTTAGATTAATTTAGAACGTGTCACGACAGAGTTACGGGGCAGAAGGAAACCGGTGTATGGGAGTGCCAGGGGAAGACCTGGCCGGTGTGTACTCTGCCAAAGACTTCGTGGGCTGGTACAACGGCCTGCCAATCTGTCAACAGGTTTGCGTGATTGTCATTTTTCCAGAAGTAACAGTGTCAGTAATAGTGAAACCAAATGTAATCTCACATTAATCCCTCTCATTTTAGCAAACTGAAAGTCTGAACCTTTTTTTGTCTCAGCTGAATCCAGACCTGAACTGTGAAACAGCCGTCATCCTCGGACAAGGCAACGTGGCCTTGGACGTAGCAAGAATCCTGCTTTCTCCCTGTGATCTGCTAAAGGTAGAAACCCACAGCAAAGAAATGGGGTCAATAAAGATAGAAAGATGTCTGCTCATAACTGCATTCTTTGATATAAGGAGGAAAACATCATGGTATTTTATCAGATTAAATCAGTGTAAGATTGCATTTCAAAGGGCTTTGTGTTGCAACGGCTGTGGACGTTACCCCTCCACTTTTCTTTTCCTTTCAGTTGCTTATAAGTAAATAAAAAAATAACAAGACAAGACGCAGCAGACACAAGCTTCCATTCTTGCTCTAAATGAGCACTTTTCTTATTGTGGTCATTCAGTAGCAAGCAAACCGCCTCTGCAATGACTCACATCAGGTCTGAGGCGTAATTACAAGCCCTAAAAAAAATTACATTTATCTTTTACTGGTCTTTTCTAACATTATCACAACTTCACCCAAAAACCGATGCATCTGCATCGTTGTTATAGCAACCACAGGAGGTTTAGGAGGTCTCAATGTTTCAGTTAGTTTTTGTTTTTACTGTTACACACCAGAGCTCCATAAAAGGGCAGAACCACTCAATCAGTTGTCCCACAGGAAGATAGTCCGGACAGAAATATTGTTCTGTTTTTTTTTTTTTTGCAGAAAACAGATATCACCCAGCCGGCTCTGGAAGCTCTGGCAGGAAGTCGGGTCCGCCGGGTGCTGATTGTTGGTAGGAGGGGACCAGTGCAGGTAGCATGCACGATCAAGGTAGGACATAAACAGTGGTCCACTTCTGAAGAAAGACTTTTCTCTCAGCTCTTATCAAATCATCACTTAATGGTCTGTTATTAAAATGACTCACAGGGAAAGCAGGAAGGCTCATGTCTGTTTGCACTAACAGACCTGCTTTTTTCTTTAGAACGTCACTGATTCTTTGTTTCATAAGCTTTGTTTCCATCATCAATAGAACTGCACTCAACCCAGCTGTTGCAATGTAGAACTGCTACTGGAAACACCTGGGGTTTGATAAACCTCTCAAAGTTTTATTCTCACAGGAGTTGTTTTTGTCAGACATGTCAAAATAAACGTTTATCTCAAAAGTGTGATGGAAACACTCTTTCACATCTCACATGTACGGTAAATGGATGTAGCATGGGGGCTCACGTGACCAGTTTGAAGATGATGCCGGGGGGTCTGGATGGAGAAGGAGATAAGATAAAGTTTAACCACAGTGCTTGACAGTAAACCATACCAACATAGAGTTTTACAAGTAACTGGAATGGGAAGTGAAGTGCTCTGGAAAGTTTGGGCAAATCCCCTGCAGTAAGCTGGAAACCTGAAACGATGCTGCCTCACCGTAGAAATATCCTCAGATGAGATTTTATGAGAATTACGACTTGTGCGCTTAGTGCTGTTCAGTGGAAACACCTGCAAAACTTAATTATACTTTATTGAAATTTTATAATAAGCTCTTTTATTTTGAAAAACCCTGCAATTGATACGCAGCTGCAGTCATACTCTGTGTTACTAAATTTCAATGGAAATTGAAAATCGACAAAAAGATTATTAATAAAAATCCTGAAATTGCTTTTGAATTGTTATACACACACAACCATGATGTGACTGGACAATCACTGCAATCCAATGTTTTCTGTGACTTGGTGCATCTCCTGGCAGGTAATCTGGCCCACTGGAATAGTTTTGGTTTCCTTTTTTTTAAAGTTCTCTTTTCAATCACAGCTCAAAAGGATTTATCTTTTTATAAAATTATATTCCAGCAAAACTTTCATTTATTATTTTACCTTTTTTTCATTTTCTAGTCATTTGAGTGACGTTTGTAAACGCAGCACGTTGTATAAAGTCAGCAAGGTGTTGGAAGCGTACCACAGAGATTTTCCTCCACAACAACAAGCTATTTTTAAATGTGTTAAGTCTTCTTTTCCGAACATCGGGTTTGTTTCTACCTTATGCGGATGTAGGTAAGATGTAGGTACATTTCAGCAGTCGCGCTGGTCCGAGCTGAAAAACCAGAATGTCAAAAAGCTGAATGTCGGTGGCAGAAAGCAAAGCTGCAGTTTCACTACAAAGCAAGATTAAGGGTGTTACGTGCCATAGATGGTGATGGTCTTAAGTGGGCACTGTAACTAAAGATAAGTAGCCGGGCGCAGAACAGAGAGGCAGGAGCGTGGTGGGTTTTTAAAACTAATAAGGCAAATTTATTAACAACAAACAAAAGGGTTTCTGCAAGATGGAATCTGTCCAGCTCTTGATGACATCTTCTGGCCTTATATAGCCACACCTGTCCTTTGAGCTGGTGCAGGTAATTGGGAGGCGGAGCTGTAAATCAAAGCAACAGGCCCCAGCCCATAACAAAGGGTTTATAATCTGGATCAGAGAAGTGCAAGACGATCTTTTATTTCTGGCATCATTGCTACAAATTCCTGGATGAGATCATCTGCCACCTGAAAAACACGACTTGTTGTCTTGTGCCGTGCCAACATTGCTTTTCACTAAAGTTTCAGCAGACACAACCACAGACATTTTACAGATTGTAAACATGTCTCTGTTTTCAGGTGTTTTCCCTCAGACTATGAAAAACAATCGTCACCAAGCCCCTACTGAATAAAAAAAGCTGATAAACTCTGTCTTAGTAAGATTATAGAAAAAGCTGTCTTTCATCAGTAACACGACTTCCTGACACTAAATAACTGGTTTGATATTTACCAGTCAGATTGTGGACCACAGCACTGAGACTGCTCTAGCTAAGGTTTTTCTGCTTAAGCACTGATGTGGCAACATTTTAGTCATTGCTCTACTGCAGGGGTGTCAAACTCAGGTTCTGGAGGGCCGGTAACCAGCAGGTTTTTGTTGTCTCCATGCTCCGACACAGCTGACTGAAATTACTTAATAGGTTGATAAGAAGCTGTTGGATCTATTAGATTTGCATCAGGTGTGTTAGTGCAGGTAAACAGCAAAACCTGCTGGATTCTGGTTCTCGAGGACTGGATCTTGACACCCCTGCTCTACTGGATCTCAGTGCTGCATTTCACACAGTCGACCATAACAGCTTACTGATGAACTGATAAACTAGGTAGGATTCTATGGCAGTGCAATGACTTGTTTTGAGTCTCATTTAAAAGAGGGATGGCTCTGTTTCTATTGGTAACTATAAGTCTGGGTGTTCCTCAAGGCTCCGTTTTGGGGTTGCTGCAGTTCTACATCTACATGCTCCCACTTGCTCAGATTATGGAAAATAAACGGTTACTATAGTTATGCTGATGACAATATGTAATCATCTAACCAGGAGACTATAGTCCAATCCAAACTCTGATCAAATGTATTGATCAAATGAAAGATTGAATGTGGCAGGACTTCCTTCAGTTAAATAAAGATTAAACTGAAAAAAAAGTTTTTGGAGCTAAAGATGACATAAAAAGTTAGCTTCAGACAGATATGTTAAAACTAATGCCAAAACCAGAAATCTTGTGGTCCTGGACTCAGACCTGAACCTCAGCATCACATTAAGACAGCGGTGAAGTCACTTTTTATCCCTTAAAGCCCATATGAAGAAGTGAATGACTGATGTCTCAGTGGGATTCAGAAAAACTTGTCTGGGGATTTATCTTTAGTAGACTAGACTGCTGTAACGCTGTCCTTACAGGCCTCTCTAAAGTCCATCAGACAGCTCAAGTCCTCACTAAGACCAGGAAAGTGGATCATATAACTCCAGTCCTTAGATCTTCACACTGGTTTCCTGTCTGTCTCAGGTCATCAGGAACAGGTCTGCTTTCTGTTCCCAGAGTCAGAACCAGTTTTTATCCTCCTTACATGTAATGATCAAAGTCCCAGAAACCTGCAGGTCTGCTGAAACATTTTAATGCTCTCTGCACTTCGCTGAAAAGCTTTAATGTTTATATGTAAAGCGCTTCGAATGGTCTTATACAGGAAATGTGCTATACAATACCAGTAAACTTCTAGGCTTATCTGGACCTGCCCCCTTCAGCCAAATTCAAACAAAACAGTGAAGACAAGCTGCCAACAGTCACAAAGATCTCATAAAGAGGCCAAGATTTGCAGTGCTTGAGTCAAAGTTAAATTTAAAAAACAAGGCAAGGCAAGTTTATTTGTATAGCACCTTTCATGTACAAGACAACTTAAAGTGCTTTACATTGAAACAGAAACGCATAAAAACAGCAGAAATCACAATGAAATCATAAATTAAATAAAAGCAGATTAGATAAAATTATCGTGCAGATTCATTTATAGGCACATGAAAAAAGAAAAGTTTTCAACTTGGATTTAAGCGTTTCTACAGTTGGTGAAAGTTTAATCCCCACCAGCAGTTTGTTCCACAACTTTTCAGCATAACAGCTAAACGCTGCTTCTCCATGTTTAGTCTGGACTCTGGTCTGGTTACTGGTCTGGTTACTGGTCTGG
>JBAMHV010000023.1:17591603-17619314 GCA_037177535.1 Pseudomugil gertrudae
GAGCAGGGAGGATAGTAGCCGACCCCTCCCACCCTGGACACCATCTGTTTGAACCTCTCCCCTCTGGCCGGAGGCTGTGGTCCATCAAGACCAAAACCTCCCGCCATAAGAACAGTTTTTTCCCCTCTGCCATCAGACTTTGGAACTCAAAGATTCTTAACTGACAGTCTCTTTTCGTGCATTAACGAAAGCACACAGGTGTTATATTAACACACTCCCCTTTACTGGTCAGTTAACTTCACACTGTCAGCACACTTTCTGTAAATACATTACTGTACACTACTGTATTTTATTTTATATACATACATGTTTCTTTCTTTCTCCCTCTTTATCTTTCAGTTTTATGTCATCTCAGCTCCTGCTTGTGTCATATTTCACATTTCTTTATGTAACTTATGTAGGCACCGGCAAATCAAGACAAATTCCTCATAATGAAAATGACCTGGCAATAAACATGATTCTGATTCTATTGCGGAGTCAATATACATTATTGTATTCCTTTAACTCTCAGCTGTGATAACTTCATGAGTTTCTTTTTAAACAAAATAGTTTAAATCAGAGCAAGAATCCACAATTTGCTTCCTTCAATTGATGTTTCATCTACAGCAGCTTTGGAGACGTCTACAGAACCAGTTTAGACCGTTTCTGTCCAGTACAGCTCTCAGAGTTAACCAAAATAACAGCTTCATCCAAACCTTCACCTTGTATTTTAGACCCAATCCCAACTAGATTATTCAAGGAAGTATTTTCCTTATTTAATACATCGGTACAGAATCTGATCAATATATTATTAACAGAATATGTACCTCAATCTTTTAAGACAGCTGTAATCAAACCTTTACTGAAAAAAACTTGTCTTCCTCCTACAAGGTAGTTTTCCTTCCCACTGTCGCCTAATGCTTGCTCAGGATGGGGATTGCATCGAAGTCAATATTCAATGCAATCTTATGGTTTCCCTTATCGAGGATATTTGATGAATTGGCTCAATATGATGTGAAGCATCCTGAGATGACACTGTCATGAAGTGGCGCTATATAAATAAAGTTGAATTGAATTAAATTATAATTGGTATCTCCCAGCACACCTCCTCAAAGGTTTATATCTGCAGTTATGGCTACAGCTTCATGCATCTCTGGTTCTGTGCTCTTACACATTGCAACACACCAGTGACACCTTGTGGTCTTTAAATCGTTTTATCATAAATCATTCATAAAACCTTTATAATGTGCACGAATGACAGAACAGCAGCTGTAAGGTCAGGAAGAGGTAAACATTAAGATTTACCACAGTTGGAAAATGTTTTATTACAGTGACATAAATATTCCAAACATAATTCTGCATAGCTGAAAATGTGTTTACATGCTCTCAGCTGTGTGTGTGTGTTAATCAGTAAATGCCAAAGGTGTGTTCCTTTCCGTCTCTGTATCGGTCCAGGTAGCGCAGAGGCTGGCCATGGGGGAACTTGACTTGAGGAGGGTGGTACACTGGAGGTCTGATGAACTCAAACACAGGCTCTCTCATGTCTGCAGGAGGAAAATGCAAGGAGAGTGTTGATGCACTGCACATTCATCATTAATTTGACCTTAATAAGTCTTACTGAGCGTGTTGTGGAAGGTGTTGGTGACGGATTCATCCCACTGGCACTGGAAAAAGGCCAGACCTGCAGGTGTCATGTGGTCCTGGTGCTTTCTGTAGAAATCCACTGTCTTAAAAGTGCGATCCACCAGGGAATGGCTGAACAGCAGTAACAAGATATGCTCAGTATTTATAGGTGTTTTAAACATGTTACTTCTGTATATAATAACCGTCCATATATAAAAACATCTTATTTATTTATAATAAATCCCTCCATATTTAAAATCAGAAGGTAGGGGTCATTTAATCCAACATAACCTGTGATCCTGACTGTGTCCTTTCTAGAGTAGGTCGTGCTAATTTCAGTGAGCTGATGCTAAATCACATTCTGTGTGTATTACAAGGACACATCTGAACAGATCTACCTACACTACAAACCCAGTGGCAACTAAACTCTCATGTCAGGTAATAATCTGTAAACATTTCTGCAGTTTCCATTTTTCAAGTGCCTCAAATTATCATTTAGCAACTTGTTTTCCACTTAAACATAGCATTAACAGGATTTTCAAATGGGTGCAAACTGGGCACAGGTGGTGGGGGAAATGCAGGGGTTATAGGGTCTGAACTGGATGTGGATTTTAGTTTAATTTATCTGGATAATATACGAGAAAATGTGACGGGAAGAGATTCATATACACAACAAATGCTGCTGCTGGCAGGTAAAAACGCAGTTACCCAGAAATGGGTGTACAGAGTACATGGTTGGAAAGAATCAGAGGAATAAAGGTAAACATACAGGTGAGTGAAGTAGTGAAGACACTAGTTTAGATGTCTCATATGTTAAAAGTTCATTTCTTGAACTGGAAATCTGGATTTTTAACCAGTAGGTGAAGGACTGGGACTATGTCGTCTCCTGAGGAATATGAAAAAGCTCCATTTAACCCCTGTTGGCCCGGATTATGTGTTATGTGGTGTTTCATTGCTTGCCATCTCCTTTCTTGTTTCCCCCATTTGCTTGTTTTTGTTGTTTTTCTATATTAATTGAGAGGATTATTTTAAAAGATATAAAAACATAAAGAAAGAGGATAAACTCAGGTCTCAGCGAACAAATAAAGAGCTGAAATCAGCATGATGTGTTTTCCTGGTTTATAAGCTACTGCTACTGCCTAACAAGCACATTTACTATATTCTACATATTTATATAAACTCAGCACTAAAAAGCAAAGTAGCTGAATTAGTGACAACGTGATCAAACTTGTGATTTCCACGCCTGCTGCTCACCATGGTGACAGCCTGACATCTTCCTGGAAGTCGATGGCTCCTTCCTGCTTGAAGAGGACGTAAATGTAGCGATGGAAGCCTGTTCCTCTGGCTGGGAAGGGGGCCAGGTAGTGACACAGCTCCTCTCCTGCCTTCACTGCTCCACCTGGGATGTTCCCCCTGCAGATTCAGGAATTTTGCTTTATCTTATAAGATGCATATTTTCAGGATTATATAAACAGCAGGGAATTTAATCTTGGTTTAAGTACTTACACGAGCCAGTGGACGTACTCTGCCTCATTATCCAGCAGATGCTCATCTGGAAAAAAGACATTTTTTTAATATGAAAATATGTAAAAGTAAAGAATCTATTGGATTGTTCCTGATATGGAGTGGCTCATTATCATCATGGTCTCACGCTGACCTGGAGAGGTGAGCAGCAGGGTCCACAGTGACCCTTCCTCTGCATCGAAGCTAATGTTTGGAGTTGATGCTGCCTGGAGAGAAAAAGATGCAGTCAAGAGAGGATTTTTAGAGTGGATTGAAAACCATCAAAGGAATTATTCGACATACTACTGTTGGAGTCAGCTGATTCCCACAGTACACGTGTTGTTCACTGCCGTCCTGCCCATAACTGAGGCGCATTGTGACCTGAGGTAGAAAATAAGCATTTGGGAAGAGATCTTTGAAGACGCCATAATGGTCTGCCACTCTTTTTATGTGAAAGGGTCTGCTGTTCTTCTCCCACGTTTCCTGAACTCGATCCAGGCAGATTTTCACTAATGGAAAAAAACAAAACATGTTTCAACCACACTGAATGGTTATTTAGAAACTGACGCTTCACTGGCCGCAGTGGTGAGCCTACAGGTGCGCAGACGAGAAGCCCTCTCCAACTCAACGTCCTTCTTATTCTCCTTCAACAGCTGCCTCCTCTTCTTCTTTTCTTTGGTTTTGCTAGGTCGGTAGTACGGTAGTCCGATATCCACTCGCTCAGCACCTTCAAACACATGGACGGATTCAGCTTGCACATGTTAAAATCCAGAACCGGCTGGTGCAGCTTAAATGCTGCTTTAGTCCTCACCATGCTCAGGATCTGCGCTTTCTACATAGCCCCTGTACGTCCGCCACCACACAGACTTCTTCTTCGCTTCTTCAGCTTCTTCAAAGTAACGAGTGTAGCTGCGATACTTATTCAATGACTCCAGTTGTGTGACGTCAATGTCCTCATTGGGCATGGGGCCCAGTGGAAGTACCCGTCTGCAGAGAAAGGCTGGAAATATGGCAGATAAACAGTAACAAAATTACATAATAAATATTGTTTGTTTAATGCATTTAATTAATCAGTTATGCCAAGACTTGTGTGAAAAGAGAATATTTTCTTTCAGTGCTAAGGTTGTTATAAAAGTAATCTGGATATTAGATAAATAGAAACTAAGAGGAACAACAAGACGGGATTACATTGTGTCATTCATTTAACAAAAACTGAATCAAATGCAGAAGCAATGTATGAAATAAAAAGTACATAATTGCCAAGTAAATGCTTCACATTCACTCATCATTTGTGTCTCTCACATCTCGTCTCGGTTAAAGCAAAACAAATGTTTACGTGTTTGTATTCAATGAAAAGGAGAAAATACATCTTAGAGAAGCAGCTGGAAACGATTACAAGGTCGTTTCCTTACTATCTGGAATTTATCATTCGACAGAGAGAAAGAATTTTATCAAGTGGAAAAAAGCAACCAGTTTTTCCAGAAGTGATTTTTTTTTAGAAATTACATCCAAAAATCAAGACAGTAAGTATAAATAAACGAGCTACATCTCAGACTCTCCAGAGGCCTGTACTATAAGCTGGATTCTCTCATATCAGGGTAACTTCTAGGTTAACTCTGACTTTTCTGGTTCACTTCTTACTAAGCTGTATCAGCAAGAGACGCTGAACGGCTAACCTGCTCCAGGACAGGTTATGTTCTGGATAAGAGATCAGCAGGTATTAAAGTGCTACCTCCTGACCAATCAGATCTCATGAAAACCTTCCCATTATTAGAAGATCCCATTGACATTTGAGCACGGACATGGAGAGGAGCGTTTAGAAACGAGTCTTTAGGGTCAAGTCCAACTTTCCTGATGACATACAGTAGCTACAGAATCCCAGCAAATAGGCTGAAATGTGTTGCTGTTGCAGCATCTGTAGATGAATGTGCTGCTTTCATCCAGACAACAGATCCAGTAATAAAGCCTTGTTACTGACCACTCTGAATTATGTTTTTATATTTGTTCTTTATTTGCTCCCACGTCCTTTTAGGTCCACTGGGGTTGCTTCTGACACAGACATAAATAATAGTGATAATTCTTTTACACACATCAGTGCAGAACCACTGAGTTATGGCGTGCACACCTATCAGTGCATTCATGGTGGAGGAATTGATATTCCAACACATAACGAGCTCACATGGGAACGGATCCTTTAAAGACCTGGAAAATATGACATAAATAAAGCAATAATGATTTTTGTATTGTTTTAAAGAATTCTGGAGTCAAACTGGCTGAAATTGAGTCTGAAACTAAATGAAAAATTAAAGAATCAACATGTTGCATCAGTCTAGTTGAAGTTGAAACCTCAACCTGACTAAAATACTGCTGTGTGATCTAAAAATAGATGCACATACATAATAATCCCTGCAAACTTGAAAAAGGCAAATAAATTTGCGTAAAACTGGTCAGCAATTATATAACAGACTATTCATACAGGCTACTAAACAACAGAGAGCTCTTTGTTGACTACTTTTGTACATAGACTTCATTAGCATAATTTATTGACTAAAATAAGACATACCACGTTTTACATTTAATCTGACATAGTTTTAACTTTTAAGATTTTATTGTGTACGGACACAGCAAAAATGTAGAGCTGAGAGGATGTACTATGCATGTGAAAAAACCATACTTAGGTTATGTAAAAAATACCATAGTTAGGTTATGTAAATACCATACATAGGTTATCCATACGCCCTGAGTTCTGTAGCTGATGAAAAATTAAGTTATAGCTTGTTTCTTAGCGTAAAATAAATGACAATAACGTTTTATTAGCTTAATGTATACATAACAAACTTAACTAATATCTTCATTTTAGAGTGGCACGACAATTAAGTGTCCGTTTGACTGTGAAATTTTCTGTTATTTGATGTTTCCTGACAGGAGGTCAGCATGTAACAAGGTTCTGCTTGAAGCTAATAATCTGACACGGAACATTTTGGAGGGAAAGAAGCCCGAGCATTTATTTTTCTAACATTAAATATAGCGATAGACAACAGAAATCGTCACAATACCTGATGTGACAAATGTTCTCGCTTTATTGACCCCTAAATCTGGCCCAATTCGCAAGGTAGCAGAACAAACCGTGCGCAGCGCCATCTTGGAATGGTTCCCTCCCTCCCCCCTGGCCGCTACGGTAACCCAGAGGAGTCAAACTAGTTCAAACGCCCTAATAATCCGAGTTTTGTTGAGTGGTTTAATTAATATTTTTAATGGATATATTTAGATGTTGCAAAAAACTTTAATTATTATATTATTGTTGTTGTTATCAAAGTCGGATTATTTAATAATTGGAAAGGAATCAAGTGTAAATAAAACCTTTCCCGTCAGTTTTTTAGACCAAAGTAATCAACTAGACCTTAATTATTTATAAAAACCTTTTTTTCTATTGTTTAATATTTCAATATCACTTGCAACCAACTATTTAAGTTATTTAGTTTGATTATTTTTTCAAAATAATATCCAAATAAATTTACAAAACTGTAAATTCAGTAAACTTTTGATATTTTCTTATTTTTATGTTCACAGTATCAGAATTAAAAAAGTTATAAAACATAAAAGCAAAACGCAACGTAATATAGTTTTTACCTTTACCGGAGCACTTTGAATGCATCGTTTACGTGTGTCGTCATCAGAACGATCTCCTGTATTCCCCACATCAGGATATTGTACACGGATGTGTCTGCTAAAGTGGTAAGAATAGCTACTGTATAATATTTTTATTATACAATTGTAGTAAATATATTTATGGTTTTAATGTAGAGATAGATCATTCGGCTGTTTTGACATTTTAGCTGGTTTTGTCCCAAAGAGTTCTAGCTAATGAAATGACTTAAATGCAGCTAAGGGTAGCTAACATTAGCTCTGCCTTCCACTTGGCTAAATTGGTGTGGGATAGCTCATGCTGCTAACAGGAAATGGGGTTGTGTATTGCTTTCTTGTGTCAAAACTGCCAGTAGAATTATATATAATAGTTTTAGAAAGCCGTGGCAATGTAAGCTTTCTGGGGGTTAGTGCTTACTATGTCTCTTTTAAGTGTAATGGTGAAAATTGTCCAAAAAAATGACTGACTTTTTTGTGCATTTCTCTCTTCTTACAGATGTGTGTGCTTTCTCTTCAAAGATGGAGTCTCAGAATTCAAATCTAATTTGTGTTATATGCCTGGAACGCTTTAAAATTCCTGTGACCATCCCCTGCGGACACACTTTCTGTAAAAAATGCATCAATACTCACTGGGACACAAAGAGCAAGTCCAACATTGGCCCTCATTGCCCCATTTGTAATGAGGAGTTTCCCACAAGGCCCGTTCTCAAACGTAACGTGTCCCTGTCGGTCCTGACCGAAGCTGCAAACAGCACCAGCATGTCCTGCAGAGAGTCTTTGGTGAGGGGAGTTGACGGGGCGAGAGCCATGTTGCTGTGTGATCGACATAAGAAGCCTCTGGTTTATTACTGCAGGCAGGACAAAATGTCTGTTTGCTGTGAATGTGCCATCTCTGAATGTGTGAACCATGAAAAGGTCTTGTTGGAGGCTGAGAGGGAAACTCAAGAGGTATATTAGCACAATATTACTACAGACTGCTGTCAGAGCATTTCTTCCTTTACCCCAACCATAGTAAAGTGTTATTAGTTGTGTAATTACATCTGTAACAGAAGCTTCACTAAAGCCAATGTGTTTTCTTTACAGCTGTTACTGGAAAGAAAAAGTAAAGAAGCGGGGAAACTATTTGAGGAGACACAGAAAAATATAAATGACCTGGCGGAGAGCATCAATCAAGCTAAGGTGATTCCTTTTCAGTGTGAAAGGGTAACAAAGGTTTCAGATTAGTTTTAGCTTTGTATCAGAAAGAAGGTTGCTTATTTGAATGTATTTGTTTATGTGATCAGAGATCAAATGTGCTGATGATCGCTAGATGTATGGCTAAGCCAAAGGATCAAGGAATGCTACGAGAACACCGTTAACCACAGAGCAGACATGTGACTGAATGATTTCCATCAACAGGTGACTTTTAAGCAGACTTCAGCCTGGGTAAATGTCAAGTTTTCTACCCTGATAAAAACCCTGACTGAGAAGCAGGAGGCCACAGAACACTTCATGGAGGAGCAGAAGGAGGTGGCCATTGGGGAAGCTGAACTGCGGCTAGCCCAACTGGAGGAATACTCCCAGAGACTCAGAGAGAGCCAAGACCAAATAACTGATCTACATAACCTCTCTGACACAGAACTCATCAGGGTATGTACCTTTGTCATTAGACTATCATTTCATAGTAATGGATTCGGACTCAAACTGGTGGAAAAGGAGGGGTTTGTCAGGTGTCTGATCACAAAGAGCCCCTAAAAGCTGAATTTTGACACGTTTATTTCAACTGTTGGGGAGTGAAGACCAGTTACAGCTTTTATTTGCTGCAGCTTACAAAGGAAATGGTTCTCCAGCCGCCTGTTGTCAAGGGGTAGCAGCAGGGTAGCATCTATAGCCTGTAGGATTCTTCATCCTGGTATTTAGAAACATCAAAGTGTGTTAATAAACTCCAAGATTCCTACATGAAAGTACAACCTTGTAATAATTTAATTTACATGGATTATTACATCGGTGAACCTGAAACCATCACATCTCCCAGTGAGAAGCAGAAGCTGTCTAAAGGTTCATTCATTCTCTTTCTCTGCTTCTTTTAAGTCTCTGATTTTGACGCTACGGCTTCAACAGATGCTGCAAAGCTGACTGAAGCTTTCATGTCTGATAAAGTATAACGTGGAGGCTTCAGTCAGCTTCCTTTAAAAAGTAAAGTCAGCTTTCTTATCTTGTAGATGGTTTCTTTTTTCAGCTGCAAGATATTTATGTTTTTCCACCTCTTCTTCTGGATGTAAACAATGCTTTTTTACTCCTGTTCTTCCAAAACTCTACAATTAGGACTTTTGTTTGCGTGCAAGATGAGGTGATTGATTCCGCACCATGTCACAAATCGATCGATCGGTTCTCTGTCCATCACAGATACTCTCCACAACGGCAGTCATCAGAGTATTTTTGCAGATTCCAGGAGTCAGAGATGATATCTCATAAAACAAATATAATAATAATATTGTAAAATATACCGTGATTTTTTCCATCAGATTAAACGATGTCGAGGAAATAATGATTTTTTTAATGGTCCAAAAATTGACTGGATCAAAAATGTTAGTTCTTTTCAACCTAGTTACTCTCTTTCATTATTCACAACTCCTAAATGGATATATCTTCACAGGAATCAACACTTATAGAAGTTCCACGTTTCAAGGAAATTCCCACTGACATATCGCCGAACTTGCAGGATCGATTAAACTGTGTCACAGACATCCTGTCTCGAGTCTCCAAGCTGGTTTGTGAGGACCTGGAGAAGGCTGTGAGTTCAGCTGTGGGTCAGGACAAGGACGGTAATCTACCTCTGAGAGTCATTCTGTTGCAAGTTTGATCTATCAGCAGCTATTAAGTCATGAATACTATAAAATCTGTCATATGCTGTGGTTCACCAGGCTCTCCTCAGGATAAGAGGCCAGTTCTAGCTGTAGTTCCCAGCCCTGCTGCTCCGTGCCATCCTGGTGGGAAGGAAGGCCTCAGTGCTTGTGAGTCCTGAGAGATATTTTCTGAATTCTTTTTAATTAATAAAGTTTTGATTAGGTAGATCTCTGAGACACATCTGACTCTTTCTTACAGATCGATGCTCACTGACCTTTGACCCCCGCACAGCCAATGGACACCTGTTTCTGTCCCAGGAGAATCGTAGGGCGGAGCACCTAACCTCCGGACCACATCTTGTACCTGCCCATGAAGCCCGCTTTGATCACACCTGGCAGGTGCTCTGCTTTCAGGGCTTCACCCATGGACAGCACTACTGGGAGCTGGAGGTGTCCAAACCCTGGGCCTACCTCGGGGTAAAGGCTGCTTAATGTTTTTGAACTTCTCAATAGGAACATCATTATATATTAATGTTGGTTACAAATATGTTTACATGCTTGATTGTTCAGGAAAACAAACACATTATTATTATGATTATTCTTTAATAACTTTTTCTTTTTGCTAGGAAGTTATTATGGAAATGTGGGTGAGGTAGAAAAGTCAGAGATGCCACTAGTGTTGTACACTCGCCATTTACCAAACTTTAATAATACGACTTAATACTTTCTGGTTTAAAGTAACATGAATGAAAAGTGACTTCTTTTCTTTGTGATGTCATTTCTCCATTAGTTAGCCAAACTAATGGTTAGATAACTGTAATGAATAGGACTATGGCCACTTAACCAATCAAAAACACAGAAACATGGATTATTATAGACATGTTTAAAAACTGAGGTATTTATTCCATAAATACGTATTTAAGCATCCGAGCTCAGTATGTTCATACTAATTAAAATGTCACTATGGTGCTTATTGGTACATTACTGGGATTACTGTGTAAGCATATACATATTGCAGTGACACGCGTAATGCATCACAGTGGATGAGCTTGTGCTACCTGCAGACTAACAGCAGGATCAGGACCACAAAGATCTCCTGGCCCATGATGATGACTGGCTGATAAGCAGAGTTAGATTCCTACGAGCTGTGCTCTCACATCTATGTACTGAACTGGGTCCAGTGTTAGATCCACCGACCCGCTGGAACCTTGTGATTCCAGTGAGAACCAGTTTGTCTGTGTGACCCACAAAATGTGCATCCAGTTAATGTACGAGTTATCTGTGACTCGGATATGGTTCTGATTGCACGGTGGTCTGGGTCCATTCATTCATCCTGCCGCACAGCAGTGTGGAGAACAAGCTGCAGGTAGAAGCTGTGTGGGATGGCTGCTCCAGTGGGTACCCACCCAGGACCTCCAGAGCCCAGAGGAGGTGCTTTGATGTGGTCCACACTCATATGCCTTCTTGTGGCGAGAGACATCTGCATCTTCGCCTCCACCTTGAGATCCAACCATGTTTTTTTATTTCTGTTACAGACTTCTTCATCACATTTACCGCAGCAGCAACATGCTGCCACTCTGCAGCCTTCACTTTGATTGTTAGGCCATAACTTATGACTCACAGGATCTCCTTACGTGTCTCCACTTCACCAACAAGTACTGACTTCATTCAGTAAAAAGTAATATTTACATGCCCTCTCAGTTGCCAGCATTCATTTAAAATGCCACAGACACCCGCTGATTCATGCCGACATATTTATGAGCTGCTTTGCATTGACCGTGTTTGGTAGAAAGTTGGTGTGTATGGACAGAGACGTTTCGGCAAGGGTTTATAAATCAGACTTTTACTTTGGCGTAGTCATTTTAGTAGAGATCAATGCAAAGTTTTATAAAAAGAGGCCCCTGGTCTGGACTCTATGCTGTCCAATCTATGTGTGAAAAGGATGTTTACTGTTCCCTGATCCACCCTTTCACAATCCAAGCTGGAACTGACCAGATCAAAGCTAAACTTTTTTCCTATTCTCGCAGCATCAAGAGCAAAAATAAATGTTCTTGCTTCTCATGTCACGTAGCAAGCTCTTGACTTCCCCCACAGGGTTTTACATGGTGGCCGCATCATTTCATCTGCCTCTTCTCTTAACCAGATGCTCTCATCACTCTGGAACAGGGTAAATCTGGACCACATGACCTTCTTCCAGCTCTAGAATCCAGTCTTTATGTTTTCCTAGCAAATTGGAGCCTTTTTCCCCAGTCAGCTTGACTGATGAGTAGTTTTCTTATGGCTACACATCTATTCACTCCAATCCATTCCCATTGTGCGTGGAAATGTTCTTACTTTCATTATTAAACAGTCCTGAGTTCTGCTCAAGTGTTTAAGTGATAGCAGAGCACCTTCATTCTGGGTCTTTTTCCCAACCACATTTCTTCCTGGAAGGTTCCCCTCCATCCTTCCAGTTTACCAATGTGAATACTAACACAAAGTTAAACTATCTGTCCACTGAAACGTCCTCATCCCTGCATATATTATCCAATGAGAAACACATAATTGTTTGCTTAGTTATATCCAGGTGATTATATTAGTTTTGGGGATTGTCCATGTTGTCCAAAATGACCATACCACCTCAGCTGACTCTTTATCCAGAGGAGCATCTATTCCACAGTCCCCATCTGGTCCCTAGATCAAGCTGTGCCACCCTCTAAATAAATTTCATCTCAGCCTTTTGAGCCTTTATTAAACACAAATGTGTCTGCAACATAAAAGCGATACCCCTGAAAGTTTGCACATGCATTCATTTTCCCCCTGTAATTATTTAATTTATTCATTCACACCTTTGTCCTACCTCTCACCAGGTAACCTACGAGACCATCCCCAGGAAGGAGAAAGGCAAGAGATGCATGGTGGGAATGAATGAACTGTCCTGGAGCCTGCAGCTGGACGAGCACCAGCTCTGCGCCTGGCACAACGGGCGGCGCGAGACGCTGACTGGCCGTTCCCATCACAGCCGCATCGGCATGCTGCTGGACTACGAAGCAGGGACGCTCACTTACTACGGAGACGGGCAGACCAAGCTCCACTCCTTCCACAACGCTTTCACCCAGGAGCTGTTTCCCGCCTGCTGGATAGGAGAAGGAGTCAGCATCAGCCTCTGCTCCACATGAGCTGATGTGGGGAGTTGAGTTATAGGAAGAACTGAATCATGGCCACAAGCTGACTCGGCACAGAGGATCTCTGTGTCCCTTTAGGAGGTTTTTATCTTTTATTTTTTCCTCTCGTACAACAGCTGCTTTCCCGAATTGTTAAAAACAGATGAGCTGATGCTGGTTGGCTGTCATTTTCCCACACCTTGCCACTAGGTGGTGACAAACAGGGCTCATTGAATGCTTCTACAGCTTCCATTCACACTATTTCAGTCTGGTTGGTTTTATCTTCCAGCCCAGGACTACACCTAACACATCCTATACTACTGAAGAGTTTCCATAGAGTATAGAGTGTGGTAAACATCCTCATGAGGGTGTACGCTGCCAACAGCTTCAGCTTTCTGCAGCTGACGTTCAGCGTGGCCACCATTATCATGAGATGTTTACATGGAACTGTTGCTCCTTCACTCACATTTTTTGCTTTTTGTATCTGCCTCACCTTTATCACAGGTGCAGAATTTTAGTGCCACATTGATCATTTCTGTTCTTTGTCGGTTTGAGCCTATGGTTCATCACTTTTATTTACCTGGTATGAGACATTGACGTGTAAGAGTGAAAATTTTTATTTTGGCCTGTTGGATATCGTTAGAACTTACACCTGCTGGTCACTTAACAAAAATGTCTAATTAGCCAATCACACAGCAGCAACACAATACGTATAGACTTGGTCAGGATGACTCTGAGCATCAGAATGATGAAGGAAGGGGATTTAAGTGACTCTGAACGTGACATGGTTGTTGGTCTGAGTATTTACAGGGATTTACACACGCAACCATCTCTAGTGTTTACATACATTTCTGAAGAGGAGAAAATATCCACTGAGCTGCAGCTTTCTGGAGCAAAACGTTTTGAGGTCAGAAAATGGGCAGACTGGTTGCAGATGATAGAAAGACAAGAGGAAATAAAAAAGCACTAGTTCCAACCAAGATATGCAGAACAGCATCTCTGATCACACAGCACGTCCAACCATGAAGCAGATGTTCTGCAACAGACCACACTAACCAACACTGGACAAGAGAAGGTGGAGACACGCTGCTGGTCTGATGAGTCTCCATTTCACCTCCACGTTCACATGGTAGCATCACAATCTGCTGGAAACATCATGGATCCATCCTGCCTCAGCTCAATGTTTCTCCTGCTGATGGTGGTGGTGGGTGGTTTTATCCCACTTTGCTCCCCTTACTACCAGCATTACATGGTTTAACCCCCACAGCCTGCCTGAGTATTACTGCTGACCATGTCCATCTCTTTATGAGCACAGTGCAGCATCTTCTGCTTCCAGCAGGATGATGCACCATGTCACAAAGCTCACATCATCTCCACCTGCTTTCTTCATCATGATGATGACTCACTGCACTGCCTCCACAGTCACCACATCTACATCCAGTAGAGCAGCTTTGGGACTGTGTGATGGTTCATGTCAAATATGAAGCAAAATCTCTGAGAAATGTTTCCAACACTGTTGAATTAAAGCAGCTCTAAAGGAAAAAGAGGGACCAGCCTTGTAGTAACAAGGTGAACCCGGTAAAGTGGTCGAGTGTTAAGTCAGTTTTATGGTTGCAGATGTCTTGTGTGAACAGATAATTCAACCTCACACTGAGATTGGTTAGTATTCAGCATTTTAACTGCAATCCGTTAAGAAGCTGAATAACCTGAAGCGAGGTCAGTGGTTGATATTTATCAGAAGTCTTCTGAATTTGTACTGAAACTGCTTGATTTCCCTCAAAAAACTTTCTGCCCATATGACCAAATATATCCAAAATCCACTCATATTTTATTTTTACAATCCAGAATTGTACATTCTGCTTCTGTAAACCTCTGATCTTTCCTGTCATTCACACAGTACATCAGCTACTCCTTATCGAAGGCACAAACCAGAACAAAATGCAGGAAATAGTCCTCTCTGTAAACACTAAAAAGGTTTTTTCAGAACCTTCCAGCAAAAAAGCCGCTGATAAAACTGCTGATAAAAAAACCTTAACTATTTTCTATGCAAGACAATGTGTTACATGTGCAAACACAATTTAATTTCTGCTAAAAATCTTAATTTAAAAGTGGTGAAAGCTCAACCACAGTCCATTCAGCGAGACCATGCAGACCTTTGACAGGCATTGATCAATGAAACCATTACACCTCACCGTACCGCCACATCTATAATTACTTTCTGTGGGAAACAAATTATATTTAGTTTGTTGGGCCATAAAAGCACTTAGGATCACTGAGATGGTGTTTGTTACAGTGTTTGTTTTCTTTTTTATATGAATTCATGTTTTGATTCAGAGATGATCTCATGAAGGTCTGAACTATTTCTAATGGCTTTTTATTTAACGGTTATTTCCCCAAGATGAACCCCTTAATGCCTGTTTTTCATTATAAAAGCACAGCGAAATATGGAAAGAAAACTTGAATAAAATTAAATGTTAGATATAAAAATAACAAATTAAATACTTTTTTGTTATTTTAAGAGGCCAGAAGTCATTTAAAGGCAATTTGCAACACCAGGCATCAAGAAGTTAAAGGATTTAAAAGGGATGGATCAGTTTTGGTGGTCAGCCACGTTGCTTTCAGCATGACTCACACTTTGAGGCTTAAACCTGAGGTGCAGATGTTGTTGCCAGGGATAATGTATAGTTTCTGTAAACTTTTCAGCACTTTTCCAGTGTAATTGTGAACTTTGGCATGTAGAGGCTCAGGACATCGTGCATCCGTCTTTGGGAAACCTGCTGTGGATTTGCACAAGTGCTCCAAATGATGCAGACAAGGACTTCTGACTGGAGAGGAGTACATTCCCAGGCTAATGAGGCCTAATGACAGAACAATGTTGCTCATTTCTACCAACAGTGGAACACGTGTCTGTTTTGTGGACATTTAACACACGTCAACGATGCTGAGTGTGCAAATAAAGACCGCTCTGTTCCACCAGTCGAGAGCAATTTATTAAAATCCAATCCAATGCATACATGCATCAGTTGAGATCATGCTTTTTCCCTCTTTTGAGCCATTTTACATAAATTATTCAATAAATTAGTTTGAAATAAATACAGAGCTTTGTTTATTTTACATACAGCCATGACAGAGCAAACAGGAGCCCAATGCATAGCAGAGAATCAGCCAGGGATGTGCTACAGAAACAGTATTTAGATTAGTGACCACAAAGGAAGGAAGAGTAGAGGCTTAGAGGTTCTCAGATCAGACCTGAAACTGCAGCGTTAAGATCACAAGCACACAAAGTACAAACTGAGAACGTCCTCGAATGCTTCTGTTTCTATCTACAATGGTCCAAATGGATGTTGGAGGGGTGACAGGTGGAGCGGGCTGGCGGTGAGTCTGGTCATGTTTTCCTGAAGCCTATAGTAGCGTGACAAAAACAGGAAGTGACATCATTTTTGGTGACTGCTCTGCTCTTGCACACTGTAAAGATTAATCCCTCCTGGCAGTTGGTCCTTTCTGGTCCTGGTATCTCTGCACTAATCCAGGATCAGGGACTCGCTGCTGGGGCCTAGACATCGCTCTAATCTCTGGTCCCACTACAGTATCTCAAAGCAAAAATCTGCTCCATTTACAAAACCTACTTCTCCCTTTAGGTCTATGTTCTTGAGAAAATATCTCCTTTTAAAAGACTACATAATTAAAAGCCTGTACACATAAATAATAGAAAAATAAACAACTGCATTCCGCTTACAGGTTAGCAAACTACTATTATTCAGCCGAGTCTTATTTTGTAGAGATAGAAAATTAGAAGTGAGCTTCACAGCATTACTGAATCTACAGTTTAAGGTGGCGTTATGATTCTTGGGACACTTAAAAGGCAATAAGTACTAAATCAGCTGTCAGATTCAGTCATAAAGCCTGACCACTTTGGCTTCTCAAAAAGACTATAAACACTTGTTCTCTGCTCCTTTCTATTAAGTAAAGGTTCCTCTGAAACAAATGACAAAACAATAACATTAAATGCAAAGAGTACAGAAAATGAAGCAGGAGGCAATGAGAACATAAAGGAGGATGAGTTAGGAGGTGATTTAGAAAGACAGAAGAGAGAATGTGTTAAGAAACTTAAAAAAACACTTGTGATGTCCAGTAATGACATGAGAGGAGACCGGATTGAGGACTAGATCAAGCAGGTCTACTGGTTCTTCTTGTCTTCAGGAGGGGAGTAGGGAGGAGGCTTGTCCTGAAAAGAGAAGAAATTATGCTTAGTTTTATTTTAAAACTACTAGATCTAAAAAAATAAATAAATAAATCATGAGATCAAAGCTGGAACTTACCTGTGGTAGGTACACATGTGTGGGAGGCAGAGTGGTGCGGCTGGCACTCGCCGCTGCCTCGGCTGCTTTGGCCTCCGCTAGGAAAGAGAGAAAGACATGAAAGGAGCTTTAATTAAACATGGATGTCCCTAGTTAAACTCTGGGATGTATGAGACAGGTAGAATAATCCATCCAGCGTTTCAGAGGTTGGTCAGCGATGAGTAAAAACTTCCCTTTATAACATTTTCTGGTATTTTTAACCACACTGTACTAGTCTTCATCTGCTTCCGTAAACAATAAAAGAACAAGTAGAGCATTCTCACTTGTCCCATTCTCACCCACAGTCCTTCTGATGCAGTTATTCCTCACATGAAGTGTCTGAAGCTCCTTGGGTTTTCTTACTGCATCAAAATGTCTAAATAAAGCCGTATCTTTAGCCATTACACTGCAGACACTTCATTTTTCACATCAAACTAAACATCTGACCATCTTTCAAACAGCTGGGGATAAAGAGATGCACCTCAATACTACCTCCAGGTTATCCACACCATTTTCTGGTGGAAATTCAGCCTGCTACACTCACCAGCTTTTGTCGATGTCACAAACCAAGATATTTACTGCTATCCTTACATGTTGTGTTCGTCTCAAAATCTCAGTAGATTTCAAGTCCGCACAGTTTTGATCAATCAGTTCTTGCATGTTATTCCATTTTTGGCCATTCCTCAGTGGATTTACAAACAGCGTGAGGAAACGTTTGATGTGTGAACAAATGGCTATCAGCACATTAACGTTGCCTTGCACATAATGCAGAAATCCCATTTGAATACAAGCTTCCTGCACCCTGTCACCTTGGCAAAATAGCTTATATTTAAAAAGACATTGATACCAAAAGCATGTTTTTGTCTTTTCTGTGGCCCTGTGATGGACCGGCGACCTGTCCAGGGTGTACCCCGCCTCTCGCCCGATGTCAGCTGGGATTGGCTGCAGCCTCTCCGCGCCTCCGTTCAGGGAGAAGCGGTAGAAAATGGATGGATGGATGGATGGATGGATGGATGGATGGCTGGATGGCTGGATGGATGTCTTTTCTGTTCATGTGTGTGTAGACTTTGATACAAATAGAACAAACAGGTTCATACAACTTGAACTATCATCAGTTTAAGGATCCTTCAACCATAAATGGTTTGTTCTTGGGTTGGATGGATATAACAGTAACTTTTTAATTCCTTGCCAAGTTTTTTGGCACCTAAAGTATCGATATCAAAATAAATGAAAATGTTATTCTGAAAACTAAATTCTGAAATGCTTTTAAAAAAAAAACACCAGTTTCTTTAAACTGAAGGACTTCCTGAAGCAACCAACAACCATCGCTGTGTTCATGCTTTCTTTAATTATGATCTCCGTCGCAGCCTCTCTGTCTGAGACCGACCTGCTGCTGAGGAGGGGAGGTCCGGGTCATGTGGTGGCTGCTGACCCAGTGGAGCAGAATAAGGAGGGGGAGGTATGTAGCCTGCCGAGGCATCAAATGCTGGAGGGCTTGGGTAAAATCCACCTGAAAAGCAGCAGAAAGATGCAAACAAGACCACACTTTCAGAGGGAGTTTAAATAAGTTTCAACTGATGACACAGCTGTATCTGATTGTTTTTACCTGCAGGAGGAGGGTTGGGGTAGGAATAGCTGGGTGGAGGTCCTGCAGGGTACATGCCATTGGCAGGAGGAGGGGGGTAAGCATAGGCCCCATTAGCCATGTAGGGACATCCACCAAAGCCAGGGGTCACGGGCTGTCCTCTGGATGCTGAAATTCAGCAGATAAGCATTAGATAATAGGTTAGGAGGTCTGTGATAGAACAGTAGTTTGGCTAAAAACTGAGTAATAAAACCTTAAAATCGTTTTTTTCAAGCCAAAATTTCCATTTTTAATAGATAGCATACCTTGAGCTGCAACCTGCAGCATGTACTGTCCAAACTCGATGGCTCCTCCAGCTGCAAAGATGAGCTTGAATGTCGCACTGCCTTCCCAACCACCTGGAAGAAACATTACACACACACACACACACACATTCAATTCTGTTTGTCCCTGATTTATTTATGACAAACAGCGTTTCACAGTTTGTGAAAAGCAAAAGAAAACAAGAGAAAAAAAAAAGAAACAATTTAGCAAACACAAATATGCTATGCGATTAGGATAAAATATGTCCATTTTAAGGTAAAAAAAAGTGTAACATGATATATTACACAGGATAACATAATATACTGCAGTAGCAAAATACAATTTATCATATTTATATTATATCATAGCATATAATGTTAATGATATAATAAAGTTGTAACACACTACAATAAAGCAGGGTAATGACATTCACAGAAGACTGCATGTCCATGTGCTGCCACAGCCTAAATGACACACAAACACCCACCTCCAGGCTCTGCATTCACACTGCCCTTAATGTAATTGGCCCCCAGAACAGGTTGTTTGATCTCACAGCCCTTTATCAGGTAGAAGGGCATCATGAAAGACTGCAGCGCATCCCGCCCTTTAGCCAGGAAGATCACCTGGGATAAATCAGCAGCAATTAACATCATCTCAACATTCACAGTTTTCCTCTTCAAAGTCTGAAGACACCCGACTCCTATCGCTTACCCTGTACGGCGTCAGGTAGACGCTACCCTTCTTGCCCTTTCTGAAAGCTTCAGGCAGACTCTCCGCATCGCAGAAGACAATCTCCACATTGTCATAGCTCATCAGCACACTGGTGACAGAAAAATACTTTAAAATGAACATTATGTCATCCCTGCACACAAGCTGGCTGCATAATCAGCATTGATAACAATTTACTCAAGCCCTGCTTTCATAATTAGACTTAGACTTGACTTTACTGATCACTTTAAGATGCCTTCCTCAGGGAAATTAGATAGATTCTTGATTTACCAGCTTAAAAATGAGATCATTGGGTTGTTGTGCAACTGCCTACAAGCTAAACATGGCTCATCAGTTGCTTTCAGTATAGTAATACTAAAGTAAAAGGATTAGGCTTTCTTGCCATCTAGTGACAGTGCTTACATCTGATTCTGAGGGTTTATCACTGGCCTGCTGACTGTTCTAGAAGAATCTCTTGTCACTTTCTTGTGGATGAAACTCAACAAACATTTTTATAACAGAGCAGATGGTGGAAAACTATGCAGCAGCAGTATGCATGCACAATATGCTAATCTGCTACAATTACTCAAAAATGAAGCAAATCATACTGATAAAACCTTCACAATGACTTTTTATTGTGTGGTGTCTCATGTGTAGCCTGATTCATGAGTCTGCTGTGATATAATATGAAGGCCATGTAGGGGCTATGAGACTGAATTAGTTTATTAGTTGAATTAAAACAAAACGCATTCAGGTACTAACTGGCTTATTGTCTGCTTCTATGGCCTTTGTTGAATTGTGTCATTTAATAAACGAGTTTCATTGAGTGTGTGATAAAATATGATGGTAAAGGTTAGAATAATAACAGTATAAAAGGAGCCTGGTGTGTGTGTTTCATGTATTACACTGTTTAATACTTTTTAATGTGCACTACTGCAGGTATATAAGCATCTGCTTATCGGTCAGGGCCGCATTATGTTAAAATGATGTTGGGTTAGTGTAAACCACTAGCTGGTAGCCTGTTAACACGCTAACGTTACCTTTCGCTGTTGTTGATGATGACTCCGCCGGACTCCGAGTGGTTCTGGTTCAGAGTCATGGCGACGGGCCTCTATTCTCTCACGCGCCAATAATAATAAACACAAGTTGAGTCGCCCTGTCGGAAAAAAAGGGAATATCCAGGCCTTTGAAAATCCTCACTAGCTTCACGTTAGTAGCGGTTGTTATGATAACGCTAGTGAGTCTCGAGCTGCACCTGCCCTTCCGCCACGAGACAGGAACGCCCACGACGTGACGTCACCCCTGCTTAGGAATGTTTACTAAAAACATTTTTCTGTTTTCTTTATAGGGAGGATCGCATATTTCATGTAAATTAATAACAGTGTAATTAAATACGCGTGAGGTAGTATTTATTACGCTGTAAAAAATGGGAATGCAGATGTTTGCCTGAGTGTTGTAATGTGTGACGTAAGCATTACAGAAGTTTCTACAGGTTTCTACAACAAATATAGGGGAGAACAGGGGGGAGGGTGGGGGGGGTGAGCGTGATGGTGGTAATTAGAGGAAGATGAAGAAGTGTGAAAAATGTCTGCCCTAGTTTTTTTATTAAGAAAAAATTTCAACTTTTTGACTTTTGAAAAACAAACAATAAGAATAAAGGCAATGTCATGCTGTGTAGGATGTGTTTTAGTTTTCTGCATTCCCATGTATTTAATTTTAATGGGTGATTAACAGGTTGTGACTGCATGGTGGTGAGTAACGGTGCACCACAGCAAGTGTGTCACAATGGTTTCTCTCCTTAACTCTGTTACTACCACAGGGATCACCAGTGACACCGCAGCACAACTCATCATTCAAACTGCCCCTGTTCTAATGAATATATCTATTATTATAGTGCTAAAATAATTATCAAGGCTTTTTCTCAGGTCCTTAGATGTTGCATATGTTTAGTGTTCATTCATTTCAGTGAATGAAACATTGCAGGGGAGCCCAACCTACAGGAACCTACAGCCATGCTAAGTTTGATGAACTCAAAAAGTTTTTAAACGTCACTTGCAGGAACTTCCTGCCTCAGGCCTCAGACTAAAATGTCAAAATGTGAGATCTTATCTGTGAATTCTCTTTTAATAAAAATATTCCATTAAAGATTCGGTCAAATACATAGACTGTATAAAAGTCTTGGACATTCATATTACAAAAACTCTTATAACCACGCAGCACCTTTATTTCTCCAACAGAATTAAAACAACTGCAGTACTAAATCTTTAGTTACAAAGAGATCTTTCGTTTTATGGAAGAATAGACTACTAATCTCTAAAACCGAAGGTCTGTCACGCCTTGTATATCCCTCTATATCCTTATTTGTCAATAATTTGACAGCCACACAATTTAATCATCTATTCTATAACTTTGTCTGGAAAAATAGACCACACAAAGTAAAAAGTGCATTTCTCTCGAAAGACAGACAGGACAGAGTTTCAATGAAACTTCAATGATGTTGTCAACACTTTTGAAGTTAATGGCCTAAAGCAGGGGTGCCCAAACTTTTGGCCTCCAAGGGCCAAACTGAAAATGAGTCAGTGAGCCTCGGGCCAAACATGGCAGCTTTAAAGCGTCTCTTATCTGTACGCCACTGCCTGTGGTTCTCCATGCGCATGTGTGGAGTCCGAGAGCTTGATGCTGCATGTGCAAAGGCTCATGGGGGATATAAAACTAATAATACATAATAATAAAACTATTTACAAGTGAAGAACATATAGACTTTAATATAAAATAAGCTGCACAAATGTGAAATCCACTATGGATTAGAGATGCCTGGTGAATTAAGACCTATCTGATACTTCATTCCAAACCATATTTTTAACCAAAGTGGTCTCTCTTTTCTCTTAAAGTAAAATTTTCTACCTAACAAATGACCAAACTGTCCAGATTCCTTCAACAAGTCCCATTAGCATGGGAATTAGCATTTACCCACATTTTTCCCCACATAAAACTTTTCTCTGGAAAAATTGTAATAGACTTCAAAGGCATAAATCTTTGTTCTTAACTAACTTGTTAGATATAAAGATCCATTTTGTGTTTAGTCTTTTTGATAAACATGTAAAATATGATTCCATGTGGACGCTTTATGTCTACACATAACTTTCCTGTCCCTTTCAAACAATATAAAGCTGTCTTTGTGTGTATGTGTCGATACTTGTATTTAAATTTTGTAGCTGCTGTGTATTTATTTTCTGTCCTTATATGTATTATCTTTTAATTTCTGAATTGTACTTTACCTGCTTGTACGCTTCACTATGTTCTAATAAAAATAAAGATAAAAAAAAAGACATTGGCCCAAAATTCCTATGGAGATGTTTGGCAAAATAACAAGACGAGTTGTTGTTTTTGGGCTGCAGTGTGTTAATATGTCTTTCCTGTCCTCTTCACCTCAGTCAGTCGAGGCAGATGGCGGCCCTCCCTGAGCCAGGTTTCTACTGGAGGTTTTTCTTTTCCTTTTAATGGGAAGTTTTTTTCCCACTCTCACCTCATGCAGCTCAGGATGGGAGATTGTATTGAAGATTTGATGCAGTCTGTTGGTTTCCCTTAGCTAGGCTATTAATTATTAAATGGCTCAAATTAATGTGTTTGTAAAATGCCCTGAAATTACTTTTAATTAATCCAATCTACAGAGCCTACAGTATGTGGCAACTAGCAGGCGAGAAGCATTTACACCCTGGACCGCTCACCCCTAGGGACGATTTAGTGACCAATCAAACTCCATGCATGTTTTTAGACAGTGGGAGGAAACTGGGGTACTAGAACCTGTGCATACATGGGAATAAGAAGAAAAAAAATACTCATATCTGGATTTAGAAAGATTGGTAGAGATATTTGAAATCAACTGGATTTTATTCTTTAAGAGTCTGAAGGATCGTATTTGTTTCTGAGACCTTTTGGATCACTTTACCAACTCTATGGTAGAAACACTCTGATAATTGTCTCCCACAGAAGATGGCCGACATATTTGCTCCTCAACAACATATCACTAGTGTCACCCTAGAAAGTCCAGAATGACATTGATTGTTTGGTGGCTAAAAGGAGCAAGGAGCGTATATTCAACCCCCTGCTCCCTTAGGATTGGCTAAAAATATCCTGGAGTTACTTTCAGGTACATATAGGTCCACTAATAAGAAATTACTTTTTGTACTGATACAGACACACATAATATGAGAGGATAGTGCAACCTCAGCTGCAGAGAAAGAGAGGTGCAAATATTTTTTAAAAAAAACTCAAATAATGTCTAAAAAGTTAACGTGGGACCTTCAAGCCACAACACTCCAGAAGAGTTACAAGAAGAGGCAAATTAAAGACCAAAGCAAGGGAAGAGTGGTTTACGTCGGGAGACTCAGTTTCAACTCATAAGTTCAGGTTTTGTTCTAAGTGGGTTACAGGAAATATGTCTGTGGATCATAAAGCAGAGTTATGAAGACATGGATCAAATTCACACTGAGCATCCTCCATCTGATGATACCAACAGACTGAAACAGCTCAACCAGACCAAAATACTGGATGCTGAGGTGACAGGGTACAGGACAAGCTGTGACAGATCCAGAAAGAAGCGGAGAGAAAGAGTTCATATACAGTCATCAAAGGAAAGAGAGGGAAATAAAGATACCAGGTTATTAGAAAGATTTCAAATAGAAGCCGAGCTGGACTACAAAGAAAATGTCAGTTTAAATTATTTGACAAAAAGAGCTTTAAGTGGAAGGAATATTGTATTCTGGGTTGTCCGTTATGTTCATCACGGATGTGAGGAAGAGGAAACTGATCTGTTAGCATTAAGATGCTGGAGCTTCACAGTCAGAAAAATTACTGCCAAATGTGTTAGAACATTTTCTAACCTCTGTTGTATCGTTCAAAGTCACAAAGGGTCCATCTAAAATATTTATAACACAACCTTCTTTTTGATCCGATTTAATTCCGCACTGTTTTATACATACATGTACATATTTCAACAGGATTTCCCTGAAAAGCTACTGCACATTAAGGTCTGAACACCATAAAACCAGAGTGGCATGCGTTTCTATTTAGTTTCATTCTTCCCAGTAGTACGAGGAAAAGTTGCGTACCTGTCCTCTTGTTATACAAATGCAAAGAACATTTTTCCCACATGTGAACAAAATCAAGAACTTCATAACCGAGCCTGTAGCAAAACGTCATGATTAACCCTCCTGTTTGCATGTTCTCACCAAACACATGTCTGGTTAGCTGGTCACATCCTAGTAGTAGGCATGAGTGGCCTCTGGTCCTCAGGGGGTTGCAGTCCCACAAGTGTTGGCAGTTTCCCTGCTGCAACACACTTGATTTGTGCAGAGTTTGATGTCCAGCTCTGGACAGGTCTTTCATTAAGTCTGATGTGTGTCAGACGTGTTGCAGCAAGGAAACAGAGTTGCCCACCGTTGCAATAAGCAATACAGAGACTGACGATCGCTCTCAAATCTCCCTGCTGTGCTCAGACAAGATGTTTGTTTGTTGTGTAAAGTATCTCTGGTGGTTTGATCAGTTTGTGGCATATTTGTTGAGCTGATTTGAAAGTTGTGCAGGAAGATAGTTCCCATATGGATGTTTATAAGCATGTAACTGAGCGCTGACCATAACAGAATGGAGTCAATTGATTTCTAAAGTGCAAGTAGAGCAAACAAACCACATGAACTGCTGTGGTCTGTCTCGTGTCACTTTCATTGTCTCCATCAGTTTCATTCTTTTGGGTTTCAGATGAAATTTACACCTGGGTATTTCTTCATGGGAGCCATGTAAGGTCATCAGGAAATCACCAGACCGGGGATCTAGAGCCTTGCTCTAGAGGAAAATGGTGTTATTCTACATGGACAAATACATTTCTATCCACTGACAATGCTGGCTTGCTGGCTTAGCCATAAGAAATAGTCAAAATGCTATTTCAGAACTACTATAGGAATCTGAGCAGTGCATACTTTAAAGAAATCAAGTCCCAAAGCTCAGCTACTGCTCCAGGTTTATTGGCTAGATAAAGCATGCAAGGCACAACAATCCTTCCACAGAGAAGGCACAAAAATCACCAATACTGGCACTTGTTTGTGAAACAGTAAAAAAAATTAAACTGTCATTAGACTCTCTGCAATTATCATTAAGAACAGGTGAAATGACAACAAACATGACTCAGCAAAATGAATCAGCTCAGCAGATTCAATCACCTGTGATGAGTCGGGCGATGTTAGACAGATGCTAGGTGCACAGTTTGGACATTTTCTTTTGCAGTGAAATGTAAACACTGAAATTCATTGTCCTGAGTAAATAGGTATGAAACTGTAATAATTCAGTTGGACGTGTTGTAAAGTTGCATGCTGCAGACTCCTGCACATAGCTGTGTGTTTGGTTATGTGGTGGAAGCTTGTGTGTGAGTGTATCTAAGCCTGTGTGGCAGATCACGTCTGGAAAACGAGGCCTGTTGTTTTCTACTGAAACATAATGTGGGGCACTAGCTAAATAAAAACTCATAAGTCAGTCACTGACGTTACCACCTTCAACAGGAAGTGATGACTTCCGGCTGCTGTGTGATAGAACATCGAAACACATCGCACACACAGCTTCCCCATATCTCCCACACAGAGCGCACCAGCGCATGAGGCAGCACTGATCATCAGGTATTAGCATCAGAATGTCAGGTAAAAGTCAGCACAACAGCCCGGGAGAGAATCGGCTGCAGACACCTGCACAGGTAAATTCACATGAACAGTTACATCTGTTTATAATGTATAATGAGAGGCTCTCTGTTACATCCCAAGCATGTCGGTGATGCTCAAACGGAGAAAGCTTCACACATCTCTTCTTTGGTTTGTGAAACTCTCTCTGGGTTCGCTTTAAATTCTCTGTTTTACTTCTTTTTGACCCAAACAAGGTAAAACTATTGTAGCAGAAGTGTTAAAAGCTGCATGTAAAAGTTGAGTCACAGTCTCCAAATAACCATTTATCCAGTGACAATGAATCATAGTGGATTTAGACATATTTTTAGGTTAGATCATGACACATGAAGCTTATTTTAGCCCAGACAGTTTGTCTTATTCAACCGTTAACTGCTATGTTTAATCGACTAACTGGGGAAGAGGACTGTTTTCAGATGTTGGCTGAGCAGAAGGTATTTCTGCACAATATTGGGACATCTCTGCTTGATGCAAACGGCCTGAGAAAGTGCTTCTGTTTGGGTATGCATGTGATGAGGTTGTAACCTAGATGTATTTGCATATTTATTTTTAGTAGGAGTAATCCCCTTTCAGGTGATTTTCCTTTGTTGAAGTATTGAGTAGGTTGTTGTCTCTATGTCAGTTTCATTATCAGCAAGAGAGGAACTTCCTCAAAGACGAGGCCTTATCAGAAGTAGAAAAAGAGTAACTTGTTTTTCTTACTTAAAGCGATGGTATGCTTTTCTCTTGTGTGTGTTTTTGTGGTGTAGCCTACGATGCGGTACCGGAGTCTAATACTGAAAGTCTTGCTTGTTTCTGTCTGACATGGACAAAAATAAAGACAGAACTATTTACTTTGACCAAATTTGTTTATTTCTCTGTATTCAAACAAGTCCTGTTGTCTTCTGTTTTACAGGATCCGGCCTTTGCGAGACTCAGGCAGGTAATAAAACATCATTCTCGCTCTTGTATTAAAGATTTGCCTAGCTTTTACATTAAAGCTTTGCAGCTATTCCCATGCTCACAACTCTATAAAGATACTGATATCATCACATTGATACTGTAAATATGCAGTTTGGCAGGTACAACACTTACAATATTCTGTTTTTAATGTGTTTAATGGACAGCTGGTTTAATTGGCTAATATTCATGCTGTTACAGCTCAATGCAACATCTAGTAGTAGTTGTAGTGAGGTATTAGGTATCACCCTCAGTCCAGTTAAATAACAGTAGTTTCAGTTCTGAAATCAAAGTCAAAGTCAAAGAGGGGTTTATTTGTCACGTGCAATTATACACAGCATAATTGTACAGTGAAATGTATTTTTGTACCTGCATCCTTTAACATTAGGAGAAGAAAGT
>JBAMHV010000023.1:17619414-17630622 GCA_037177535.1 Pseudomugil gertrudae
AGGATGTTGGGATTTTAAATAAGATGATGATAAAAAATAAAATAAAAATAGCAGCATACTTGTGTATATTGTATATTCGTATCCTTATTTAGATGTGCAAATATAATATAGTTCGGTAGTGACTTTTGATTTTGTTCAGTGTTCATGATTAAGCAAGCGGACAGCCTGGGGGAAGAAACTCTTCTTTAACCTCTCAGTCCTAGCCTAATCTTATTTAATGCAAAAGTGCATAGATACATGTTCTTTTATATGTGTAGAAAATCATGTATAAAACATCTTTTCATTTTATTTAGTTTTTTATTTTTATTTAGTTTTTAAGTAGGATAATGACAATACAAATACTTCCAAAAGAATATTACAGCTGCTCTGTCATTATGTTGCTAAAAGCTAGTCCAAAGAGCCACTAGCAGCTTCGGAGCCACAGGTTGCAGACTCCTGTTTAGAGGAAAAGTCAAACTGAACTTTCTGCATATTTTATTCTAATCAAACTGCATTGGATGCTAAAACGTCTGTGATTGCCAAAGTGTTGGGATACATGTTGCACCAGCTTAACCAGTAGATTCAAAGATAGTCTCATTTTCTGTGCAAGCTAAAGTAGAAATTTTCTGACATCTTCCTCAGAATTCGTTCAGCTCGGCATGTTAGGAGATCAGTATAGTAAGCAGGGGAAAACATCTTGGAACAGTTTATGATATTATAGCTGTAAAAAGGTATCTGTTGATCTCTCTGAGCACCAGGAATGTGTGTATGCAACTGCCTGCACAAAAAATGTTTCTGTGACAAAAAGTTATTTAATTCAAGCTGAAAATACATCGTGTTGTCATGGTAAACGTGTTTTATATGGGTCAGAACGCTGAAAGTACTGCGACCGGGTAAAGTATTACAGGTTTTATTGCTATTACAAGCTGAGAGACCAGTGATGAACCATCACTTCTAAAGTGGAAACATGGCTTCAACAAACTTAAGAGTTATCATTAAATATTTGACCTGATTTGATTGTAAAAATGACCTATTCCCTTGTAATAAACTGTAAATATACAGAAAGAAAAGGTTTTTTTCAGATTTATTTAAAGAACCAAATTAAGTTTTCTGATTTTAAAAATAGGATGTTTCTTCCCAGTCCTTCTTAACTCATGCATTATGTGATTAATAATTACCTTTTCCCCTCTCTCCGGCAGTATTCCCCTGTTCATCCACGTAAACTTGGACTTACCAGGAAGCTAAAGAGGGTGGGCAACTAGCTTTGGCTATAAAGCACTTCACATTTTAGTCAAATCAATATCTGACATCAGCAAAGTCATACAGAAACTCTACTGTTTGTTTGCTAGGATTATAAAGAAGATGAAAACCCAGAGGAGAAAGCTCGGAGAATCAAGGAGATGGAGGTTCGGTTCTAATTCAGAGCAACTCATTTAAAACTGCTTTTGTCTAAACATCTTTGTTTTCTATTCAAAGCTAAAGCCTCTGTATAAGGAACTACTGTACACCATTGCACATAAAATGGGTATACCAACCTCAGCTGAGGTCTTCACTGACAGCCAGCTCCATCAGTATATCCGGGTGGTAAGCACATAACACCTTCATAAGTCTGCTTCTGTGTTGGTGGTATGACTGATTATAGACATTACTTGCTTTATATTCTATTCTTTCTGCTCACCAGGCTTTTGCTATGACAGAATCAGAGCACGACAGCCTGATGGAGAAAGTACAGAGCGCAGAGGTGAGAAAAGGAAGTCCACATATTTTTTCCAATAAATGCACCATTAGAGACCCCTACATCTATTTATAGGTTTTGCATGAAGAGCCTTAACTTCCCACCATCTTTCCAGTGGTACAAATAGCATCACTAACTTGTTTTGTTTGTCTCAAATGCTCTAACAAACAAATGATCTGACTCAAACAGCCTCCGGTGTACTGTCTGAAGGCCACTGTGAAGGAAGCTAAAGGAATCCTGGGTAAAGATGTCAGTGGTGAGTTCTGGCTTCCTCATTGCTGTAATACAAAAAGGATTTTCAATCAGTTCATGGTCTGGTTTCTGCCGGATTTGGGACCTCCATCCATTTCCATCCATCCATTTTCTACCGCTTTTCCCTGCACGGGGTCACGGGGGGGCTGGAGCCAATCCCAGCTCACAACGGGCGAAAGGCGGGGTCCACCCTGGACAGGTCACCAGTCGGATTTGGGACCTATCAAATGAAACATTATTAATGTATCTTGCATAATTACTGTTTACAGGCATCTCCTCTTGGTTCAGCTGAATATTAGAAAGCCTAGCAGGTAGCAGACATGTTTGGGCTAAATCCAGGCTACTTTCAGCACGTACAACTCTGTTACGATACTGGGAAATGTTGTGTGAGCTACTTGACCAGATGTCAGATACCAGTCTGGTTTGGATAGCAAGTCTCCCGTATTAGGGACACATGTGATCCAGGTTTCAGTTGTTGGCCTGGATGTGGTCCTGAAGCCTGCTGTAGAGCAAGTTCCTTCAGGGCTATGTGGTGGTCATGTGGCTGAGTTTTAGCAGCTACTTTCTTTATAACTCCCGCAGGTTTTCCATGTATCCCTGGTCCAGCACACCTGATTCAGATCAAATGGTTACAACAGCTTATTAAGATCTGCAAAGTGGTTCATTCATTCAAACAAACAACGAGTATTGTGTAATATTAAGCTTATAAACCTGCAGCTATCATCTCTTTGAGCAACAGCTGGAAACAGCAACAAACAAAACAACAATGAGTTATTAGGGTCTAAATAAGAAGAGAACAATAAAACTGGCTCAGATAAGTGACCATCATGCCTGTGGGGGTCTATGATCTGGGCTTGCTGCAGTTGATCGGGTCTCAGGCTCAGCAACATTATGTGTTTGATTGTGATTGTGAAAGAGTGGTTCAACGGGGACAGGAGACATTGTTTCCACAAAGGGACCAGCCATCACAGAATCCAGACCTGAACCTCAGTGAGAATCTTTTGGATGTGGTGAGGATGCTTTTGCTCAGTGGTCGGACTCTCCCGACTCAAATGAAAGCATGATCTTACACATTAAACACGCAGCATGCCTGAAAGCTTAGAAGCAAACAGATTCATCATTCCTGTGGTTAATGGGTCCTAACTGCAAGTTAATGTAATTTTATTTATCTTGTGACATTGCAGGAGCTTTGTAAACTATGCCACCACAAACCTAAAGGTGGTCCAACATAATCTTAGTGTCACATTTTATCCTAAGAGGTGGAGCACTCTGACCCTGCATTCAGTTATTCTTTGTTGTAAAGTCTGTGCTGTATGTTGTTTACCTGCCAAATGACTAGAAATGAACCCATCTTCTAACTCTGACACATTTACATTTTAAATTTAAACTGAGATGTTGAATAATGTGCATTATCTATTTAAATAAGCTGGATAAACTGATTTTAAAAAGCACAAGTAGTAGCTGTTACTGCAAGCAAAACCATGTTTGTTGCTATGTTCAAGAAATATCTAGAAGAAACCAGTTGACAAACCTCAGATTGCAGTGTGACCATGCATATCCTTCACAAAACAGGGAACCAGCATGGGAGCATGGAAACAGGGAACATGTTCTGCTAGTTTTCAGCTGCAAATGCTGCAACTTGTTTTAATTTTTAGTATCTTGGTACATGATGCATCATTCTGACTGTAGTTCTTTTTCATTAGGTTTCAGTGACCCATACTGCCTGCTAACAATACTGGAAGATGAAGAGGAGCACAAGACACGGCGTTCCAAAGGGAAACCCTGCAAATTTGTTGTAAAAGATGCCGTATCAGATGACAAAATCTACCAAACAGAGATACGGAAGCAGACCCTGAACCCCATGTGGAACCAAACCTTCATCCTGTGGGTGGAAACTTGTTTTAATTCAGAACAAATACAATTGAAATGTGCATTACTCATTGTTTTTCTGCTTCTTCAGAGAGTTTAGATACATCGGTGCCAGCTTCCACCTTGAGATGTGGTGAGAAAAACAGAAATCTCCTCTCTGGTCGCTTTAAACTGATTTTTTCTTTACTATGTCACTCGCTTGTTCTTTTCTGTTGCAGGGACAAAGACGAAGAGGTGTCGCTCACTCAGAAACTGGAGGATATTAAAACCAACTTTAACAGTTTAAGAAGGTAATGAGCTCCCCGTGTGTTGTACTGAGTAGTTTGAACAAGCAAAGCTGTAAAATGCTTGTGTTTTTATCCATCCAGGATGATCAAGGAAGCCAAAAAGGAGAAAGGCACAGATGACTTTTTGGGAAACATTGTTTTAAAACTGCAGGTAGTAAATGTTCACGTTTTTCTGTTATTTTACTGCCTGTCCAGCCTAATACCATGCTGTATCATTACCCCGTAGGATCTGCACTGCACTGAGGACAACTGGTACAACCTGGAGCCACGTACAGAAACATACCCGGACCGCGGCCAATGCCACCTGAAACTCAAGTTCATCCATAAAGCTGTAAAAGAGTTAAATGCATATTCTGTCACACTTTGCTGTTAGATAGGATCAGGATATGTGCAGCATTTTGATATATTTTATGTTTAATTAGGGCATTTTGTGGAGTTACAGCTGAGCAGTAGTCTCGAGTCATCCCTCCTTTCTTAATATATAAGCAGGAAAATAGAAATATCCTCTGACTTCTTATCATGTGCAAATTTAAATACAGTAATGTTTGTACATTCCTGATCAGTTTGGAAATGAATATTTGGTATTTTATCCAAAGAAATACGAGATGCTTTTTTATCCTCCAGCACGTCATCTCAGACAACTCTGCAGGAAGGACTTTCCAAAGCTTTTCTTTGGATGTTTCGGCTTTTTGCTGAGACCACACTGTTATTATGATATTCAGAGTCGGGTTCTGGGGAGGAGCATCCTCTTCATCAGACCTGTCACCACTGAGTTTCAGTCCACTTCTTGTGTCACATTGCACACTTCATACTTTTCTACCCATTTCCCTGAAGGTCTGCATGTGGTCTGGATCTCTCAGGTCCTGTGTCAGGTCTTCTCTTGGATATTTTTAAAGACATCTCATTCGGATCATCGGCTCTGGATAGTCTTCTGGGCCTGACACGTCCTCTTTTGCCCTCCAGTTGTTGAGTTTCACAAACGTTTATAGGAAAACAATGCACACGTGATGTGCAAATCTCCCAGCTGTTTTAGGGAGCACCTTGCTGGTACAAAAAAGTATTTTATGGTTATCAAACTGGGTTATTGTTGGTATTTTTGTGTAAATGGGGATAAATGATGTCTTAGCAACAGGTTTTTGGTAACAAGGTGCCTGAAATCAAAAAAGGTTCTCAGATAGATGCATCTTATCTGCTGATGCATGTGACAGTGACGTTTTGAAAAGGATCGTGAGCATTACAGGTTTTATCTGGTTAAATAAAGGTGATGACAATCATATTAATGTGATGACACAAACAGGATTCATTAGGAACTTTCAGATGTGGTTAATTATAGATCAGTGCTAAATAATTTAACAAACATGTGTGAAAATGCTCAGTCACAGGGATTAAAAATAAAATAAAAAGCAACAATGTCTCTGAAGTAAGGAGGGCCGACACAAGAAGTGTGATGTATGAAGTGTGTGATGACTGGTGTTATCAGGAACATGTGTGTGTCATGTGACCAACAGAGAGAGGAGACCCTGAGTGCCGGCCGCAGTGCTTACATCAACTACTGTGGGATTCTGCAGCAGTTTGTCCAGGCGTACATCTCTAAGCAGCAGGTGAAAAAGTGTCCTCTCGTTCTTCTTTAAGCACTTTTTCCACCTTTTTCTAACCCCAGTGTTGTTGTGTCCCTCAGGGTACCGGTCCGTGGAAAGGGGCGCTGTGTGGCGAAGCCCAGATTCTGCTTGAACTCTACGCTACACAGAATGACCTCTCACCTTTTCTGCAAGACCTGGCGTAAGAATCTTGTTTGGATTTCCAGCACTAAATATCCTGTTTAACAGGATGTAAGGCCAGTTATATGTGAATAACCTCGATGTTGCTGTCATAAAAGTTTCATTTAGTAACTGAAACTGTGCACTCCTCACACACTCCTACTATAACCAGTTATACGTTTCACACAGTAAACATACACGAGGTTTGGTGTTACGTGACCGGTGGTTTCATAGTGCATAGTGCAGAGCTACTGTATGTGTTACCTCTGTAATGCATGAGAACAAAGTTTCATTTGTCTCATATAAGTGTGAATATGTTTACCCCTGCTAGGAAGTGGGTGGCTTACAGTAAACTCTACCAGACTTTAGAGGTGGACTCATCTGTGCTGTTCCAGCAGCTCACCAGCATAGAGTACCACTGGCACCAGCAGGAACTCCCCTACCAGCAGGTATGAGTGGTATCTGCTTTTGCTTTTCTTCTATCCTACATTTTGTCTTCTTTTCATCTAATTTTCTTTACTTTAAAATGTTTTTATTTCCTGTTATCTTTACTCCCCTTCACTACCTTGTTTGCGCCACACCTGATCTCAGTGTTATAACCATCACTTGGTGTTTATTTTGGAATTACAACCCAGGTTTAAAAAATGGTTTAAAAACGGAATATTTTCTTTATCTCGTTGTTCAATTCTATGTATTTTATTTCCAACAGAACATAAACAACATATTAGATGTTGAAACGATTCACTGTTCTGTAGAAAATGTGAGCTCATTATGACTGCAATAGCAGCATCTGTAAACAGCTGGAAAGCACCAAAAGGCTGGAACAGGAAGTGGCACAAGTAAAAAAAAACAACTTTCAGAGCATTTTAAAGCCAGTAAGGTTAAATGACATGGCTGGGTATTGAAGGAGTATTTCAGAGAAGCAGGGTCTCAGATATAAACAGACAGATGTTCACCAGACGGAGAGAAACATCCAAAAACTGTAGAAAAATATTCCTAAACATAAAATGTGAAGATCCATATTATCCACAGTGTATACGATCAACAAGAGTCTGAGTTAAGCTGAATCTAAAGGCTTTAGAGCAACATCTGCTCCAATCAGACGTTTCTTTCGGGGAAAGCCTTGCTGATTTCAACAAGCCGATAAATCCCATCCTGCCTCCATCACAGCAGCGTGGACTCACAGGAGAAGAATCCAGCTGCTGAACTGGTCTGTCTGCAGTTGAGATGTTTCACCAGTACGAAACATCTGGAGCTTCATAAAAATCCAGTAATAAAGATGCAGGACTGTAGAGCAGCTAGATTCCTGTATCAGATCAGAATGGGAGCATATTCCTCTGCTAAAGCTCCAGCGACTGGTCTCCTCACGCCCAGATGTTTACAGACAGATGCTAAAAGAAGAGGATGCTGGAGCTACTTTTTACAGATGTGCTGCTACCTTCAGACCCACAGTTAGCTCATATCTTCAATGGAATAGCTCAGTTTCAGCATCTGGCATGTAGTTTATGTTCTACTGGGAATAAATCACGAGTTAGAGACATTTGCACATCATTGCATTGTTTTGTTATTTACATTTTACAGAGCATCCTAACTTTTTGGCTCGTGTTTCCCTCGGTGTAAATGCCTCTTGGTTTTCTTCACACACGTCCTGATGCTTGTTTAAACATCTGTTGTTCTGCTTACATTTTTTTTGGGATCAGGGTCAGGTTTTCTCCTGCTTTGTCTGTGTTCAGGGTTTTAAATAAAAGTTTGTTAAACTCTTCACTTTTCCATAACTTCTTAACTTTGTGTATCTGCAACCTTGACACATTCCCACTTTTACTTTCTTTACATTTATAATCTAAACGGCTGCTCAGACGGGACAGGGCTTTTTTAGCCTCCTCACTGTCCATTGTCTCATTTTTATTCTTTGGTTTTTAACCCAGAATGAGACTGTTTCTGTTTTAGTCTGCTGCTTTGTTTAATTTATTGGTTTTATTTATTTTATTTTGGTTTTATTTGCTTTTTTAAATCTCTTACTTTTTAAATTGTTGATTGTTCACTTTATTTTATTGTTTTAGTTGATTATGTGCAGCACTTTGTTGCAACTGCAGTTGTTTTAAAGGGCTTTATAAATGAAGTTGAGTTGAGTTATAATCCACAAACTTTCATATTATATTGTATTTATTGTAGTTTCTGCCTCCTGCAGTGATCCTGTTATCGTGTTAAATAGAGTTAAATTAGTTCAACATCAATTATCTGGAATAATAAAGTATGACTACTTATCATTTCCCTCAATTAAACTATAATGCCTATAAAGGCACTTTAGTTTAGGCATATTGCTTACTCAGGATTTTAGCTTCTTTCATACATTTAAAAAGTCATATTTTGATTCTAAATTAGTAATTTGGTGGAATTGTTTCCAGAAAAGATCATATAAAGATATGCTTTCTGACAGTAGAAGGTAGTAGGTGTTATATTTGTTCATTTCCCGCTGATGGCTCTTGATTGCCAAAGTATCCCGAGAGCGTAACACAAGTATTCAGATGCGTATTCAGAGCGGGGCTTTCAGAGTTGAGAAAGGTGTTGCTTTCTGTTTTCAGAAACAGGAACTTGGGGATTCTCTTCATGGTTTCCTGCAGTACGGATTGTGTCTGGTTGCCAAATATAGAGACATCTTCCCCCCAACTCCTAGTGCTACGCCAAAACTACACACCCTGCTCAGGTACCCGCAGTCCGAACAGTCCCCGGCAGAGCTGTGCTGTTTTATAACTGTTTATAACTGTGCTTTCTTTTCTTTCACCAGGATCTTGGTCCAGATCTGTAAGACTCAGGCATTTCAGAAACTGAACCCAGCTAACTTTGAGCTTCATGAAGAGGTGATCGATGCCATACAGGTCAGTGAGCATCCTCATGGGATAATTACCAGCTCCTCATCATGTTTAATTACTCATTACATTATTTGTTTTTATATCAGACAGGTACAGAGGAATGGTTTACCATCAAAAAGGGTTTGCACCAGCCAATGACTAAGGTGAAGGTCAAACACACCATAAAGGCCGTCTTTAGATCTTCAGCTCACATAGTTTTGTCTCTTCATGTCATTTCTGCACTCTGCTCACACACAGGACCTGACAGAGATTGGGAGTGCGCTCTCTAGGTTGATTGTGGAGGTGCAAGAAGACATAAAACACAACAAGGATGTCTGGAACCGAGTGTTTGTCAGGTACTGCTACACGTTTGCACAAGAAGACCTCACCTTAGAGACACAACTAAAGAGAAGCTTTAGTGAATGTTAGTGACACTTCTGCTTGTCGTGGGTTTTCAGTAATGAAAAATGAATGATTTCCTTATTTTTTGTGATAGTTATTTGCATCATTGTGTTTTTCTCATCAGTGCAGTGCAGGTTGATGTGTTCACTGTCATCTATCAGAGGTTTGACTCGCTGGTAAGTGGAAAATCAAAGAGTTTGAGTCCAATCGGTCTGTTTTCTGCACACAAATTTCATTATGAAGAAACTCGTTCTTACTTCAGAACATTTCTAACTCTCTCTCCTGCATAGCTCGCAAAGGAAGTGAATGAAACCTTACTGTTAATGGAGGGTCAAATGGAGCAGAATCTGGCCAAAAGCTTGTTCCCTGTCTATCTGAGCTTGCAGACCATCCACAAAGACAAGGCTTTCTTGCAGCGGAGGTCAGAATTCATCACACATACAAAACTAACACTGAAAGAGGATCTGCAGTCTTTTACTCTTTGTTGCAGCATACGCTCAACTGGTCTGGTCTTTCAAACCATTTACCCACTGGTAAAACATATTAATGTCCACCTGGTGCATTAAGTTATGGCTAATGGTAAAGCAAATAACAGCTAAATCGAGCAGCAGAAGCTCTACTGGGGTGATTTGAATTGACCCTGAATTGATCCTCAGTTGTTGCCCTGCTTCAACACATCTAGATAATGATGCAGAATTTAAGTTTGATAGATGTCATGCACGCTCACAGCCCCGCTACTCAGCTCTATGACCATTTCTGTATTTTCAAGCAGCGACGGCCCACGTGGTGCTGCACGTAGATGCCAACCTCTTTAGAAACCTACGGGTGCTGTCATGAAGGCTCCGTTTGTCTTTAATATACAGTCTATGGTTCACCGACATGATGTTCACCGTTAGCACGGTGGCCTCACAGCAAGAAGGGTGCTGCATGTTCTCTTTGTGTTAGTGTGGGTTCTCTCCAGCTACCTCCCAATGACATGCATGTTAGGTTAATGGTTATTCTAAATTCTCCATTGGTATGAATGTGAGTAGTTGTCTGTCTCTCTGAGTTGGCCCTGCGATGGACTGACCACCCATCCAGGGTGTACCCCGCTTCTCGCCTGAATGGCTCCTGTGACCCTGAATTGGATAAGCAGTTAAGAAAATGGATGGTTGGATGGAAGAATTAGCTGGTATTTACTCTTTAAAAACAGAAAGCTTTTCAACAATTCATTCTAACGCTGGAGAGTCCCATAAACAATCTTTGAACTGGGAATTACTCCCAAACTATGACGAGCACGCTCAACTACAAGAAAGTTTGATAGTAAAAGGAGCTTTTGTGCTCTGTCTACCAATAAATCCTAATTTCCATCTCACTGAAAACCTCTGGGGAGCGTTGCAGTCCATTGCACAAAGGACTTCTGCAAACTTAAAAGAGATCAAACATGTAGCAATAGAGTAGCAGAAACTAAACAGTACAGGAAGCTTCAGACAGATGCAACAAACATTTAGAGGCTGTTGCTGTTAATAACAGGTTTATGTTAAGACACTGTTATAGAAAATAAAACAGAAACATGGTCATTATAAATTCAATCAATCTTTATTCATAAAGCACCTTTTATACAATAAAGAAATGACCAGTAGAATCACAAATAGACATTTACATCTTCAGTACATCCAGCTGGGAGTGGTAAAAACTGGAGCAGGTACCAGCACATGCAATTCAACCCGTCCTACTTTTCTGTTTAATCCTCTCGCTGGGATCCTGATCGAACCAACTGGGCCTTAAACTGCAATAACAACAAAGTGGTTCCATGTTTACAGAGATTTAATCCCACATCTTTATTTAAACTTCATGACACAGTGTGAGCTAAAGTAAGCAGCCAGTGGATGTAAGGCATGAGATGGAGTGGTGCTCATGGTAAATGTAGTCATAGCACTGCTGGGACTAATAACCTAAACCATTTATTCCATTCATCATCTGTGAAATTGGACAGTAAATTTACATTTATATCCACCAAAATGGCTCCACGGTGGCGCAGCTGGTTAGCACTGTGGCCTCACAGCTAGAAGGTTGCCGGTTCGATTCCTGGTGTGAGC
>JBAMHV010000023.1:17639227-17651369 GCA_037177535.1 Pseudomugil gertrudae
TGTGGAGCGATACACACCTCAGAACAGGGTTATAAGGTGTGTGTGGAGTGAGAATAAGCAGGAATTCAGACCAAAGCTACTTTATACAGACAATAAATGAATGATTTAGATGTTAAAAGGAAGAATTTAAAAGCATCATATATCTTGTTTAATGGAACGGCACATTTTTAATTAAATTGTTCTGGTAAAGCAAAACCTGGAAGATCATTTTATGCCATCAGTGAAGACATAGAGGCTACATACGCCAGATAGCTTTGACACACAACTCTTTGTTGTGTACATGTGGATGCAGCACATGCCTCTCCTCACACCACAACATAGCAGAAGCTAACAGAGAATGACCCTGATGTACTGCAGCGATTACTGGAACACGACTGGCTCCAGAAAGGTTTGCAAACCGTTTTTCTTCAAGACGTATAAAATTCTTGGCTTGTGACATTATGGGGAACCCTGAACAAACTGAAACAGCTCAAACATGAGTTATTTTTCAGCATTGAGGACATGCACATGCTCTGGTTTGCTATAGAGGTCAGGGGTAGGCAAGTTTGGTCCTAGAGAGGCCCATCTCAGCAGGTTTTAAATATTTCCCTGCTATAACACATGGATCCAACAGCTTATCAACTTGTCCTTACTGACTCATTCCAGTTAGGTGTGCTGAAACAGGGAAACCTCTAAAACTTGCAGGACACTGGCTCGTTAGGACCAAACCTGCATTACCCTGAAATAGATTGACCACCTCATGCAGAGCAGGCTAACGAGCCAAACGTGACGTTGCATGAGTTGTTCTTGTTGGCAACTGTTTTTCTACTGGAGCATACCGGAGTCGGATATTTCTCCTGGAAGTTACAGTCCTGTAATAAACTGAAAAAAACAGAGCAGAAATGCCGAACCTCTTGAGAAATTCACCTACATGTTGACGACAAACCTAAAGATGGATTTTTCTTTGCATTTTTCCAGAAGACAGCATCCTGCGGCTGCTGGAGTCCAGGAAAGGAGAGCGGGAGGCGCAGGCTTTTGTAAAGAAGCGACGACAGCGAGAGAAACAATCCCAGGAGGCCGCTCAACCATAAACACGCAGACGCACCTTACTTCTCCAAAAATATACCATTTGTTTTAATGATCAGTACCAAAAAACAAAGAAAAAATGCACTCAGATGGAAACACTGGTGTTGTACGAGTTGCATGTGGACAGTATGCTGAGCATGACTTTACCAAAAGACCATCACAGTGAGCATCAACACTTTCACACCTGCATTTAAACATTTACATTTTGTTTACCTCCTGATGCTTCGTCTAATCAGTGCAAGAGATAAGAATAATATCACTTAACTATGTGTATACATATATATAATATATAAGATATATATTATATAGATTTGAGTCATTGAAATGTAACGAATACTACAAATGTAAAAATGTTGGCAGAGAAACCTGTCACACTGGTTTTAAAAGGAGCAGAAGGGCCTGGTTTAACAAAAACATGGGAGGATTTACAGTAAGAATAAAAAAATGATGGGTTCTCACAGATCTACACATTTGCCTCATTTTTTTCATGTTTGCAGAGAGAACATGAAAACCTGAGTGTTTCAAACAGAGGCCATATGATGCAAATCCAAACATTACTAATTCTTTCATTTTTAATACGGGACCATTCGTCTTTTCTTTTTTCTAAACCTATGAAAACAATCTAAAGGAAAGAAAAAAATGAAGCACGATGATGCGAGGACCTCTTTTTGGCTGTAGCGATACAGGATCATAGTCTGGATGAGACTGAATATGCCCTTATAGTGTCTTCAGAGTGAACTTGTTAAATGGCTCAACACCCTGAAAATACATATACAAAACTCATTATTTACCATATCATCCACTGATCCAGGCAGTTTTGAGACTTTGCTGACAACCGGAAATCCAAGCAATCACTCACGATCTTGGAAACACAGCGAAGAGACCCCGAACATGAGCCTCTAACCAAACTCTTCAACTTGGAACAAATGGTTTGGAGCTTTGAGAAGCAAAGATTTGCATTTACACCTCGGTAAATCAAACAACTATCCAGATGGACAGCAGATACTCCAGGAACACACAGTCTCAAAGCGAGATTACATTTTCTTTAAAACATGGTTTAAAACTGCCTGTAAATGCTTCATATTTAGGGTCAGAGTTTAAATAACACCAGATCACAACTCAAGAGCAGGGCTAAAGAACAGTGCTGCTGGTCAAAAGCAATGTTATGCGCTTCATGGGTAACAGTTTATCAATCCTTAAGTCTCCAATTGGAGCATTTACTGTATTTTGTGGCTAACTCTGACTAAGCTGCTCGTTAACTGTTAATGTCCTTTTAAAGAGTAAAAAAACAAAACAGCAAATCAGTGCTTATGTTGTTATCATCTTACATTTTTCTTATTACACCTTTAGTGAAAAAAAAAAACGGTTAGGATCCAGGGCTGGTTTCTGTGGAATCAGGACTGACTGGTCTGGAATCTGTAGTGGTCCCATAACTGCTCCGAGGTCAAGAGAGCTGCTGCTCTAAGGTCTGTTCGGGGCAGAGCGGGCACTCCGTGGAGGCGGAGCAGCTCTCGCACTGGAGTCCGTGGCCACAGGGCAGCAACACCGAGCCCGGCTTGCCACACGTCACACAGCACTGTCTCTGCTTCCTGTACACCACCTTAGTAAACAGAAAATAGAGCCGTTTTGGATCAGAAACTGTGACTTTATAAGCAAAGTGCTGACATTGAAGTCATAGATGTTATTTAAAACGTTTCACTACTTCTGGTCACTTTATCTGATCCACCTCTTCAATCACTTTTAATACAAATATCTAATCAGCCAATCACGTGGCAGCAACTCAACACTGTCATGCAGACATGGTCAAGATGACATAATGTAGCATAAAGAAGAAGAAAGAGGATTTATAAACTTTGAACGGGGTACGATTGTTGGTCTGTGTATTCCAGAAACCGCTGATCTACAGGGACACAACCATCTCTATAGTTTACAGAGAAGAGGAAATATCCAGTGAGCTGCAGCTGTCTAGGCCAAACTGTTAGTCAGGTGTTCCTGGAGTTGTTTGTAGGTGCTGTAAGAGCACATGGACACTCCGCATGGTGTGTGAGGAGTACGGCATGGGAAATGGCTGAGGGAGGATGAACCCATTGAACTTCTTTCCCCAATGACAAAGAGTCGTATGGGATTACTTTGGATACTGCAAAAAGGTCGTTCCACCAAAGTACATCTTTTTTAACACAGTTTTTTTAAACAATATTTTTTGTTTTTATTTTAAAAACAATATTTAAAAACATAGTCAAGTTAGTCTTGAATTTCCCTCTCCTGATTAATTGTTCATTTCGAAACATTGCATAGGCCGGATGTAGCTACCATTGTCTACAGGATATTTATATCATGCCTCTTGAGCTCTCCTGGTGGCTCAGGAGACACGAGGATAAAAGAAACTGATATTATGGACAATAAAGGTCATGATCACATTATGTTTTACTGCAGTTATTGTTCTGGAGTTTGCATGCGCATAAACAATGATGGACAAACATCTGCCCTAACCAGCACTATCTCCTGGCTTGTGTAACCCTGTTGCATTGTTGGTAAACACTGTCTTTGAGCAACTGACTTGATTTTATGACCAGGAAAACTAAACAGGTGAAACTGCTTGAAACTACACCTGCTTGAGTCAGATTTATCAGCTTAAAGACTAAATAAACCTAAACTGAAGCTGTGGCTGCTCCCTGATTGTGATGAAAATGATCTTACCTGTTCCACTGCACGTAAGCAGCTGCAGAGCTGAGCCTGCAAACTAAGGACTGACTCCAGCGGCAGTCGGTGTAGTAGCTGTAGTTGATGCAGTGCAAGATGGGGATTGTCTCCGCTTCGTAAGCTCTCTAGCGCCTCCTGCAGGAGAGAAATCTGTCTCTGTGCCTCCTCCTCAGCTTGCCTGGCTCTCTCTGCTTCCATGGCTAACCGTGCTGCATTTGCCCGGGACTCCTCTGTGTCTGCTTTGAGCGTAGCCCACGACTGCGAGGTAAAGAAGACAGGACACATGACGACTCAAATCTAAAATCTGTTTCCTCAGCTGTTGTGCTTCAGATGAACTTACAGATCACCGGCTTAACGTAGCAGCCGTTTCGCAGACATGGAAGCACATGCTCCACTACATACCTACCTGAGCTGTGTGTCTCCAGTTGTTACCCCACTGCTTCAGCGTCCGGTGAGCGTCCTCCAGCTCCTGTTTGAGCCTGGTGGTCTCCACACAGGAGCCGGCGGGTAGCAAAGCAGGGGGTGTTCCAGGAGAACCCTGGCCTGATGGGAAGTGCTCCCATATATTTGTGCTCATACCATTTAAACCTACAAGAAAACAACATGCATGAGAAAGATCTTCTTTTCCACCTGGACACACTTGAACTTTTCAAATCCAAACGTACACACCTAAAGAACTATGAGATGGTCCCAGGAAGGTGCTCTCTGATTGGCCAGGTTGTGATAGGTGAGCAGAGAAGAAAGGTGAAGCGTGTGGCCTGACGGGGGGCGATGGTGAAGGGGATCTGATCGAAGCTGAGCTGCTAAAAGATCCTGGAATGTTGACTGGGGCCGAACTCTGAAGCTGGCTGCCTCCTGTGAAAGCAAAGACAGTTCACATCATCTGTGTGTACACGATGCTGCACACACATTCATATACAGATTTGTAGCTCTGTGTGTGTGTGTACCGAGCATGAGTCCCACACTTGGCAGAGCAGAGCTGCTCTCTAAGCTTCTCTCCAATGCTGACACACCAAAATCGTTCAAATCAAGGTCGTCCAGGGCTGACTCTGTCACAAAATCAATCACATTTTCTCTCAGATTTACAGTTTACATCACGTCGACTCTGATTTGTTTAACGTCGTTACACACCAACAACTGACTCCACAGTTTCACTGGTGGGATAGAACGGCAGGGCGTTGGCGTTCATGCCTGAAGAGATGCTGGACCCTGGCGGTCCAAGAGGAGCCGGGCTTGGCGGTGTGGCGGCCAGACTGGAGGGGATGCTGGAGGACAGACTCAAAGGGCTGCCCACCGGCAGGAACACCAACAAGTCCTGAAGAGGAAACAAAATGGTTTTAACTTACTGTTTTGTTGTTGCACTAAACCAACTTTACTGACTAGTAAAATCAGCTAATCATCTCCAGATGTTTTTTTTTAATTAAACAATATTAACCTGAAATATGAAGAGGTGAAGGTTGACACACTACCTGCTTGTTCTGTGCTGCTGAAAACTCTCTACTACGCTGTTCGAGAGCAAAGCCTCTCTGTTTAGCCTGAATTCACACACAACAGAAGAATGGTGAACACTACAGCTTTACTCAAACTTCTATTAAAATCAAGTTATCATTGATTGTTCATCTCACCTGATCTTCCCGCTCAAAGCCAGGCGCCCTGCCGTACCCTCCTTCTCCTGCCCAGGGAGATGCAGGCTCTGCCTGCGCACTGATGTCCTCACACAGACTCAAAACACTTCCCAGTAACCCCTGCTCTGCTGCACGAGACACAGTGGAGGGGGAGAAGGGGTCTGATACGGAACAATGCCCGGGTCCCATGCTGTGAGCGCTGGGGCTCGGAGAAGCGTCCTGACTGGGTAGAGGGTCCGGAGGTCTCGGGGGTGGAGGGGAACTGGGTTTGGGGAATGAGGGTTCCTCAGGAACAAAGGGCTCTGTGGGAGATACAAAAGAAGTAACGTCAACCATTATTACTAAAAATTTATTGTAGTATTAAAGTATTTTTCATTGCATTTGAGTTCAATATAAAAATGTTTAAGCACAGCGAATGCCTGAACTCACTTTCAATGTGAGCGAAGGCACAGAAGGGTCCTCTGGGACAGCTGCCGCACTGCTGCATGTCATTACACTTAGTGGATTTGTAAATCTGTGACAGAAGAAAAACTCTTTCATCCACAGTGATTTCAGGCCACGAGTCTGCTGCCACTGACGTAAACAAACCTCAGGGTGGAACTGCTGCTCTGTTCTTGTGTGGCAGTACTGACACCCCTCGGCTCCCTCACATTTACTGGGATCTCCCCATTCTTCGCTCTGTTTCACTGCTGGACACGGCAACGCTCTGCGGCGGCAGGAGCAAACGGGGGTTTGAATCCACAGTAAACAACACGGCTTTATTTGAGCATGATGTAACAGGGCACCTGTATTTGTGCTTGTGAGGGCTGCGCCTCCTGTCTTTGCTGTTGTGGTAATAAGGACAAGCGTAACCTTGACGGCACAGCCGGGGAGGTTTCTTGCAAAGCTCTGTCTTGTAGTGAGATAACACGTAGTTGTTATCTGGAGGGAGGAGAGAGGCAGATAATGACAGGATGACATCACATGCAGAAAAATGTGCAGCAAAACATGATCAGAAATCCTGTAAACAACAAGACAGCAGCGATCCAAGCTCCTGTATCTATACATTTACCTTGCCAGCGTGGTTCCTCACTAAGGATCTTCTCTATCAGGGCTGTGCTTGCTGCCTGTCCTGACTGTCCGTCTCCTCCACCCGCTTCAGGAGCCCCCGAGCCGCTCTGGGACTCCATTACCTGCACCTCTCTGTACAAAATACGAAAACATTACCAACAACACAAGGGGCAAAATAAATGTGTGTGTGTTTAATTCCAGTTAAACTTTGTGCACCTAATATCATAAACGGGGCTACGCAGGTCATGTGATCCGTGAGCAAAGGCACAGTGGGAGCCATTCTTGCTGCAGTGGCCTTTTGCATCCGTTTCATGGATGCACGATCCCGTTTTGTAGTAACGGAGGTGGTATCTCCGTTCTGTGTCGCCAGCTGTTCGGTGTAAAAATGGACATCTGGAACAGAGAGATCACATTCAAAACACAACGATGAAGAAGCTAAACTTAAACCTTTAAAGTGACAAAAGGATTATTTATTGTTTATATGTATATTTAAAGTGCAGCGAGCACCGGATGTGACTTTAATTGGATTTGGGGATAAGAAACTCTGGAGAAATGTAGACCTTATCTTCATCTATATCTCACACAAACATCTGGAAAGAAATGTTCCCATCATTACTCTGGAGTGATAATTATTTTTATTTACAGCCTGAACTTTCCTTTTTCTTTTGCTGAAATATATTTACAGGAACAAATCATTTAGTTTGTTATTTAAAAGACAAACAATACTGGCTGATATGAAGATATTTTTCTAAACTCATAACAGATAAAACATGGTCTGCAGATATATGTTATTTTAGTACAATAATGTGTCAATGAAATATTAGATTAGAGAGGCTGCTGAGAGCAGGATGTCTCTGATATATAAGGGGACAGCTGAGTGTAAGACCATAAAGACTATATGCAACAATTCCACAGACGTGCTGACAATAATCATAAGAGGTGTTACATAGCTCTAGTGCAGTGTACTGCTCAACTGAGCAGCGTGGAAGCAAGGGGGCGTTGCAGGTTCTGATTATGAGGCTGTAATAGGCTGTACTTATGTTTCTGATACTGGTGAAATCTGAGGTGGATGCATACCAGAAGCCAACTTCTTACAGAAGTATTTTAAACATCTATGGGAACTAAAATGAATAAAAAAAACTGGGGAAAACATTGAGAGACTCCAGCCTTTTTGTTTCATCTTCATTATTCTGTTCTTTTTTTTGTAATTTAATCTCAATGAACAGTTTTATATGCAACAGTGACATGACAAGCGATCTCCGGATTAGGGTTCATAAATCACACTGATTTTAAAACTGGAATAAAAACTATAAAAAAGTTGTTCCCATCAATTTAAAGTGAGACATAATTTCTGTAACATGTAGTGTGTGTAACAGTGGTTATACTGAAGTTAAAATGGAAATGATCTGGCACTGTTTTCTTAGCATGCCAAAAGGTCGCTCATTAGCATGGCTAAAGGAAACCACAGCCACACCTCAAGTCATCATTCATGTCTGGAATTAATCTGAAAATGTCAACAACTGCTGCATGTACAATTCAAAGAAAATGGATGTGAACTGGCTCTACATGTGATGGCTATGCACGAGACACTGTTGTCCTGGAGAGAGCATTCTTAAATAGTACTTCATCACCTTTAAGCTACATGAAAGCCACTTTTTGTCTTGCTTCCCCCTAAGCAATCTTGTGATGCATGAGAGTAATTTAAGATTAGAATGTAAAATACTTGGAAATGAATGGGATTAAGGGGATGGACATGAGCAAGATTGCTGAACCGCTTGATGGAAACAACAACACATCTAAAGCTTTTGCAATATTCGACAAAATGCTACAAAACATTGCAATTAGACACAAAAACACTACTCTGCATTACTGTAAACTTGTAAAATCCCCAAGAACTCTTTCAGCGTGCCCAGATATGCAATTTGATATAAAAGCAGTGTTTTTGTCTGTGTATGATGAAAATTCATGTTAAACCATATAGATTTGATGTGAAACAGTGCTGTGTACAACACAGAATCCTCAGTTTCACTCACTCATCTCCATCTGGGCAGGTACCTGTCCCCTCATCATATCTGGTACAGTAAACATCTGGGCTGTAGTTGAAGGTCCCGTCCCGTCTGCGGATGGGCCTGCGGCGCCGCTGGTTCAGGAAGTGCCAGTGGAAACAGGAAAAAGGCCTGTGTTGTGTACATTTATGCTGTACAAACAGGGGACACTGCTCAGTTCTGAACTCCTTGAGATATCTAAACGAGATGGAGGAGATAAGAAAAATTAAATACATTACTATGCAGTGTTATTTTTGTTCAAATCAAGATGGATTGCTTGTAGTAGTGATTCTCCAGCCATTCACATCAGTCTAAGCCCTAACATGGTCATTGTATGTACAACTGTCAAACCTTCATCCCTTACGAGTTACTATATTATGTAGCCACACAAGCAAAACATGTATTCATTAGTTACACACATAAATAGCTTTCAAAGCAAATTATGATATTCAAACCATCTTGTAAGAGATAATAAATTACCAAGCAACGTTAGGCCTCTTTATCTAGACCTGCTATTGTAAATAAGCATATAATCGCTGAATAGCACTGTGCAGTTCAATTTATTCAACCTACATATTTCTACGCACATATATTCCAGTAAAATTCAGCTGTTGTTTTGTGTGTGCCACCACACGTGAGGTTGTGTACATTCAGCTTGCTAATCCAGCTAACCAGCTACGTACGTGTAATGTTGAGGTTTCTCGGGCTGTACGTTCAACACGGTTGCGGGAGAGGTTGAGCCCCCAGCGGGGGAAGATGACGAGGACGAAGAGGGTCCCCCGGTAGACGTTGCTGCCGAAGACGACGAGGGTTGTGAATGTGTTTTAGACATTTTACCAGTATAAAGCCTAACAACGAGAAGATTGTTTTTAGCTTATTTGGCTAGCTATGCTTACTAGCTTCGAAATCCGCATTCTCCAACGAAGTGAGCTTGCGCAAGACAAGAGGAAGTAGTAGCAAAGGCACATATAGAATACGGAATTGTGGGATATGTAGTCCAGATATAACTTCACTTGTGTTTATTTAAGTTATTCAACATTTACCAGATTGAATCGTTCAATAATATAGCTACAATATATATGGATATATTAGAAAAATTACAGGGAGAAAACGATTATTATGGTTTCGTTTAAATTTTTTCCACTCAATCCTATTGGTCCAACAGTATCGTCTTTAGAATGCGATCCAATCAGCGCAAAGTATGTTGGAGCCATGACGTCAGATAAAGTATTAATAGTGGGCCTTGGTCGTAGTCTCGGCAAAAGTCGTCTTCTTCGGTGAACAGCGAAAGCTAGGATTCCTCGGTCACAAGCGTATTTTAAATTGACGTCCAAAAGGTAACCTGTTTAGTTCAACTTAAATTGAGGTAACTGGCTAAATGACACTGTTACAAGAAGTCCGTTACGATCTTAGTGCTTCGTGTACTGTTGTACTGAGATAACGTGCCCTGCCGTTGATGGCAGCATTGGCTATAAATAGAACAATAGAGGCTCTAACAGTAGTTGTACGTTTATATAGGTTTTTAATCAAACTATAAACTACTTGTGTTTCACACATTTATAGCACACGGGGTGTGGTCATTTAACGGTACGGTAACTGCCGCTATTACGGTTTATATATATGTATATATATTAAATGTGAGATGATGTAGTTCAAGATGAAACTGAAAATGGCGAGCTCGAAAAGCAGAGCTGTACTGGTTTGGGCGCCATTTGTTTTGATGCTAGTCTTGCATGGCTGTTTGCTTTGAACACAAGTGTGTGTGTGTGTGTATTGTCAATCAATGATTCGCTGAAATGTAGATATTTTTTTTTGCTTTTACTGCTTACTACTAAAGGACGGTTGATGACTATTTTTAGATGTTACTAAAGAAAATGTAGCGTTGATTGCTACCTGCTAGAGGCCGGCGCCTCCCACAGTTGCACCGCTTGGGGGGAGGGGAACTGTTTAGCACGTCAATGTGCTGAGCTATTTGAATGTTTACATTGCTCATACAGTTACAACTTTACGGATTAGCTACGTTTTTATAATTTTCAGGAAGTGGAAAGATGGCCCGTACAAAGCAGACAGCCCGTAAATCAACTGGAGGAAAGGCGCCAAGGAAGCAGCTCGCTACCAAGGCGGCAAGAAAGAGCGCTCCGTCCACAGGAGGCGTAAAAAAGCCCCATCGCTACAGGTGAGCAGCCGGTGGCTTCAATGCATAAATGATGCGCAAATGTAGGGTTGCTAAAGATGCTTTTTCTTTCAGGCCTGGAACTGTGGCTCTCCGAGAGATTCGTCGATACCAGAAGTCCACTGAGTTGCTTATTCGCAAGCTTCCCTTCCAGCGTCTGGTGAGAGAAATTGCCCAGGACTTCAAGACTGATCTGCGTTTCCAGAGTGCTGCTATTGGTGCTCTTCAGGTAAATGTGACTGTTCAATTTGCCTTTTTTTTTTTTTTTTTTTTTTACTTTTTTTAATTTTCTTTTTAAATAATTGCAATTTATACATTTCTCAACAGGAGGCTAGTGAGGCTTACCTGGTGGGTCTGTTTGAGGACACAAACCTTTGCGCCATCCATGCTAAACGTGTCACCATCATGCCCAAGGACATCCAGCTGGCTCGCAGGATAAGGGGAGAGAGGGCCTAGAGATGTGGCTGCGTTTTATGACAAATGATCTTATTTATCATACTCGACCATTGTGTTAAGAGGTATTTTTAGAGTGATACAGTAAACCAACCATTCCATAAACCAGAGTACACTAAGGGTAGATGTATCTACCAGTTCCCTTAATGTTACTACATCATTGTAGGTGTTGGGCTTTGGTTTTCCAGTATGGGACAACTCTGAAGTGGCTTAATTTCTTCCAGGGACTGAATTTTGTTGCCCACCTACAGTTTATGCCAGCATGCCATGCGCTGTATAACTCATGACAGTATCGGGGTATTGGCTACCTCAGTTGATACTCTAAAGAGCATTACACAACCTTCTGTACTTTTTCTGGGCTGCTTTTTACATGTTTTCCCAACACAATCTTGGCAGCTACATTTAATACTATTTATGAAGTGTTGTCACATGTCTTTCTATTAAAGGTCTTTATGAGTAGAAACCACTGATGCTGTGTAGTTCTTAAACATTTTTTTATTTAACTACTGGCAGTCATACAAACCATTCTGTGTGTTTAAAACCAGCAGCTGTAAATAAAACAAATGGAGGATGTTAAACATGGTGTGGTGAAATGTGGATGTTTCAAAGTAGGTTTCCTTACCAATACGACAGACTATTTCTTCACATTCTTTGATGGAGCTGGCTCTGAGCACATTGCAGCAGAAACCAGCGGGTGGAGTTTCAGGGGAGTCTCTGTTAAAGGGGTACAACTGATAAGCCACTGTTTACTTTGAAATGTATATTTCTGAAGCAAAGCTTTGATTACTTACACCACACAGAAGCCAAATATTGTGTAGCCTGACTGAGCGAACCTCCCCACACATGAGATCTCTGGATAATGGTGCTCAAACAGCTTCTGAGGATACAAAAACTAAGTGGATATTTTTTTTTGGGGGGGGGGGGGGGGGGGGGGGGACCGTGGTTTCCCCCCCCCACCTGCCTTTTTTTTTCTGTGTCTTGTAACCGGTTTTCTTTCCTTTCCCAAAAAACCCCCCGTCAGAAAAACGGAA
>JBAMHV010000023.1:17658082-17670026 GCA_037177535.1 Pseudomugil gertrudae
GCTAATGCTACCTACCTAAGGCTACCTACCCAATGTTACATAGCTAATGCTACCTACCTAAGGCTACCTACCCAATGTTACATAGCTAATGCTACCTACCTAAGGCTACCTACCCAATGCTAAATAGCTAATGCTACCTACCCAATGTTACATAGCTAATGCTTCCTACCTAAGGCTACCTACCCGATGTTACATAGCTAATGCTACCTACCTAAGGCTACCTACCCGATGCTACATAGCTAATGCTACCTACCTAAGGCTACCTACCCAATGCTACTTAGCTAATGCTATTTACACTGATTACAATTTTACACAAAAGAGAAATAACAGCTTTAAATTTATTTAGCAGTTATCTGGGAACATAACATAACAGTGGTTTTAGAGAGCACCATGATGAGATTGAGTTTGTCAGAATAAAATGCTTCTAAAATGCCAGTTAGCTCAACTAAGTATAACTAGACCAGATTAAAATCCCAGTTTGGAACACTTTCTGCATGGTATGCCTTCTTTGATCTCAAGCTACAATAAAATAAAAGCCTCTCATGCTCAAAGATCAGAAAAAATCTTATGAAAAACCAGTTACTATCATATAAGCACTTTTCTACATGTTACTGCAGCTTGGTAGTACAATAATGCTGAACTGAGCTGTGTGCAGTACCTCCTGAAAATGTGATGAAGAAGCCACAAACTGTTAAACTGGTGTAATCCTACTTTAGCAAAGAACAGAAAACATTTTTCCTTCATAGCAGCTGAAGCCTAAGACGACAGTTATTCATTTATATAGTTTAATTAATTTGTGCATAATGTTTTGAGGCGTACTAATGATCAAACATGCCGTATAATAGACGTTGAAAGATACTGCAGTGGCAGAAGTTGTTGCATCAGATTGCTAACTCTCTAAACGTAAACAGTTTAAACTATTTACATGTGTTTTTATCAACCTTTTTACACAGCACAAGGTTTTTAAAGCTAATAAACAACGCTGATGAATAATTTAATAGCCCTTCTCTGTTCAGATAAAGACTAAATAAAGTTTACCAGGATCAAATTGCTGGATTTTTTTAGTGTGTGGGGTAATGTTGCTGTCTAAAACAAAACCTTTAAATCACATGTGCAAGCTTTACAAAGTGTCTTTCTTTTCTTTACAGCGTGGAATTGGATTTGTGATGCAACAGGTATGAAAACCAGATATTTGTTGTGGCGTCCTTGGGTTTATATTCTGTCTTTCTTAATGGTTCCATCTGCTCCACAGAGGACGTCGTCCTGGACTCGGACTCCGCTAACCCAGACCTGCTCATCTCCAGCGATGACAAACGCATGCGCTGCGGTCTGGAGCGCCGTGACGTCCAACAGTGCCCGCGGCGCTTTGATGGCTGGTGGTGCGCCGTGGGTCAGGAGGGGTACACCTCGGGACGCCACTACTGGGAGGTGGAGGTGGGCGAGCGGGATTGGCGGCTGGGTGTGGCTAAAGCTTCGGCTGTGAGGCAAGGCTTCCGCTCACTGAACACAGAGACGGGCTACCTGACCCTCCGCCTGGAGAGAGGCACGGATCTGAAAGCCCTGACGGTGCCCACCACCCCCTTACCCCAGACCCTGGTGCCCAAGAAAGTTGGGGTTTATCTGGACTATGAGGAGAGTCAGCTGTCCTTCTACGACGTGGAAAAGCGCTCACATTTGTTCACCTACAATGAGAATTTCACAGAGGAACTGTTCCCTGTGTTTGGGACTGTGGAGGTGGTGAAAGATCTGGTGATCAGGCCTGCGGGGGTCCGGCAGCCGTGCCTCTGCCCCGGGCCCTGCCTCTGGAACTGAGCCTGATCCGCAGCAGCCCACAGAGTCCCTGCTGGACTCTTGCTGTGAGGTGCCTCGAGAGATTTGGAAACAGGAACTGCCGTTCTTCCGCATTACACTTTGTGCTCCTCCGCCTTCACGGAGACGCACACAATCTGAACACTTGTATTTTGGGGGCGAGTTTTCTCTCTAACGGGCTTGCTTAGGTTGTCGTTTTGAGGTTTGTTGGGGATTCAGAAGTTAAAGAGAGTCTTAAGATGCTTTTTTCCTTGTTTTTAACCAACGTTTTTCATCACTTCCATCTTGAAAACTCTGCAGGAAGTTTGAGCAGCGGCTTGTGATCGACCCGCAGCAGCAGATTATCTCAGACGCATGTGAGCAGCTAATCTCTCGGTCGTGTGATGCTTTGTCTCGAGCTTCCTGCAAACATGAGCCTGAGCTTGTTTATGCAGCTGTGCTTTGTTTGTTTGTACCTGTGTGTTTTCTTCTTAACATAAACCGTATATATTATCACGAGCCGTTAATGATCATAGTTTTAACACAAGCTGTGATTTTCTCTGTAAATCTTTATTAAGTGCAACAGGATGTACAAGAAGGAACAATGCTCAACTGGGTCAAAACATTGGATGAAAGTAAATGAATACATCCTAATTAATTTGGTTTTTATTTGTAAAGTTTATCCAGATTATTCTTCCTGGTGAATAAATTCTCTACAAAAGCATTTTTACAACACATGAAGTCATAATGCAGCAGGACTGGCAGCACAAACAAATACAATCTTTCCGTCCGTATTGTTTAACATTACCTTTGCTTATTAGCAGGACATGTTTGCAGAAGTATCTCAGCGTTCAGAGTCAAATTCAATATAAACTTGCAAAAATAAAGTATATAATAATACACACTTCAGTATGCTACAGATCAATGCACCACCCAGCTGCTCAGGGTGTGTGAACGGGTTAAAGAAATATGGAAATGTTTATGTTTGGTGAATTCAAAGTAAAATAGTCTGAATGGAAAAACACCTGCAGCAGGAGAGGAGGGGAGGTCACTTCGGATTACTGAACCTCGGCCAGATTATTGATCTGCACCAGCCTCTTTAACCCTCTCAGGTCTGCTCTACAGAGCACATTTCAGTGACTACGATACGTTTAATAAAGAGAAGTGGAAATAAATCTGCCTGATTCATCTCCAGCATTTGATTCAGGAGTGTAAAACCCAAAATAAAGGGTTTATTATCCCGTTACTGTCCTTAATCTGTTATTTTCATCACCATTTGTTAAAACAGACTGATATTTTCTCCTAGGTGGGGGATTTAAAGGGCTAAAACAGGTGTGTGTGTGTGTGTGTGTGTGTGTGTGGAGCAGCGCTGCAGTTAGGATAAAAATATGTTAAAACGAAGCTGACATTTGTAACAGACAGGAAAAAGCGCCGTCCTCGCTTCCCATTCAGCATATTTGATCATTTTTGGAGCTTTTAGTTCCCACAGAAACATTTCAAACCCTGCTCTGTGGAAGATCACTGCTCTGACACATCCACAGATTCCTCATTGGGCTGAAAATCTGTGCAGTAAAATATACATCTTAGGTTTCATAAAACATCTTCTTGGTGACGGTAGTCGCTCCCATCGCACCTCTTTGAACCACCTCCCTGGTGACCTTACGGGTCACCATGCCGCTGGTCTCTGTGTGCTGTGTGGTCATCATCATGCCGTCTATAAGGGAAAAAAAGCAGGTTAATTATGTATAAATGTCTCCCATTTAAACCAGAGATTACATCATTCCTTTGTACCTGAGAAGTAAGGGTCATTGAGCATGGTGTGGGAGACATTGGTTCGAGTGGTGACTTGTGTTGGCATGTGGAAAACCTCCCTCCTCATCATTGACTGGCTGTTGTACTGAGATAAAGCACCTACATAGAGCAAGGAGGGATATAAAAAAGTATTGGTAGAGGAAGGTAAAACAGTTTGGTGATGAGCATCTTATATTTTCTACCTCCATCCTGAGACTCGATGGTGATGATGCCCTCCCTTTCGGGACCAAAGCCCTGCGTGGTCCGAGCTTGAACCTTGAACTTATAAGGAACGTTTTCAGCCAGGTTTGGAACAGTGAGGCTGGTCTCAGCGCTGTCGCCGTTCACCTGGAAGGAACGAACGTCACCTGGAGGAGGCAGAAAGAGATCCAGAATCAGCGACAGCCTTTCAGGGTGTTCCACGAAGCACCCTCGCTCATTTCAACAGGTCACGCCTCATCAAAGTGTGAGCTTCTTCCATCATCATGGCTCAAATGAGTCGCAGTTGCGTTACCATGGTAACTATTGCAGAGAGCAAGGCTATGTCTGAATGTCCCCACTATACATGATGGTAATGCTATTTTTTACAAGTGTCCAAATGCCCAGAGAGAAAAAGTCGTGCACACAAAATTACCCACAATGCATCCTGAAAAGTAATGAGCATCGATGGTTACAGATGGGTGTGAGGGAATAGTGTGGACACGGGACCAGGATAACTGTCAAGCTTATCCAAGTGTCATCTCAAAGACTGTCCAACCGATCAAGACTACCAAAGGGGCATTCCTCCACATTCACGCTACACATTATGTCATCTACTAAAATCAGATCACAGCCACTTTATTGTTTCTAGAATAAATAAAAACCTCCATATTGCAAAAGACAGTTAGTATATGCAACCAGTGCAAATACATAGGTTGATGCAGCATCAGTCCCTTCACTGTTGACCCGCTTCCTCTACGTGTAAATCCGTCTCTCTGTGCACAAAGCCACCACACCGTCAGGCTCAAACACCTGAACATGGCTCCCTTAACACCATGCAAGTATTTCTCTGCCACTCCCTGGTTCTGCAAATAACTGCAGCTTTGCCTGTTTTGGTGAAAATAAGTTTGTATTCCCCCTCAGCTCCGTCACCAGGGTGTGATCCACCGAGGAAAAGGATGCGCTCTGATGTTGCAGTTTGTGTTGTTTCATCAGCTTTTCCTTCATCCGTTCATACTCAGTGGGGTGATTAATATCCCCATTGCTGCACTAAGCAAGGCTATGCAGGTCGGATGTTTTCTGATGAACTTTCATAAATTACCCCATGTTTTTTTTCTTTTGCTTTGTTTTTCAGAGACTCACCTCCGCTGTGAAGCTGTTCACAGGTCACCACGTAGCCCAGGATGTCTCCGTTGGGTTTACGAGGTTTCTCCCAGCTGAGCTGCAGGGAGTCAGGGCTCAGAGCGGTGAACACCAGCGGGCCCGGAGCACTGGGAGTACTCAGAGTGAATGGTGACCCTGTAGATACGAACCAGAAAAATCAGTGACAGCGGGACACATTCCCCTTCGCATACCTGCACAAACACTCGATCGCGGTATCTTTGGATTAAAATGGGAGTTAATGAGCAGAAGCAGCACCAGGCACGGGGCTGAGGGGACTCTTGGGGTCCACAGCCGACTCAATGGTGATGACTCCTTCTCTCTCTGGGCCCCAGCCCTCCTGGCTCTGAGCCTTCACTTTGAACAGGTAGGAGTGGTTGGGCAGAAGGTCATGGATGATCACAGAGTTCTCTGCTGGGTTTGTCACATTGATGCGCTTCGTTTCAGCTGCAGGAGAGGAGACGCAGGATCAGGAGGACTAAGAGGCGACTAAACCTACAGAATACAGGCTGAAAGGCTGCTATCCAACAGAACAAATCAATAAAATGAATGACTCGTGATAATGCCTTTACCTCCATTGAGCAGCTGGTAGAGAACACAGTAGCCCAGGATGTCTTTCTCACAGTGGGGCTCCTGCCAGCTGACTTTGAGCGCAGTTGGTCCCAGTGCAGAAAACACCAGTCTGCTGGGAGTTTCTGGTACACCAGGAGAAAACCGTGCATCTGATGCACAAGACAAGTGTAAGAAACCAGTAAAACAATTCAGGAAAGACAATATGTTGCTTTTATTCATTTATATTAGATCACAAAAAGCAGCTAAAACCACAAACGCTGCATCACTTCTGTGTGAAGAGCCAAATATTCACATCAGGAAACTGAAATACATTTCTGTTTGTAGACACTAAAGCTGGAGGAAGTGTGTGCTTTACTCCTGTTTACAATCCCAAAACCACCTTTTTACACCCCACATGGTGCAGTCTGACTTTACTTTGCATGAACAGAGGTGACATTTCTGTTACATTTAAAAAGAAAACAACTAAACATTTCCATTTGGTCTTCATTAAAAGTGCCTTATAAATCAATATAACCTGGTGTATTTGCACAACTAACTGTTTAACATGGCTGAGTGAACTTTAGGTTATTTCTAGGATAAATACAAAATAACACTAATCATCCCCACATGGATATAAACTTTAATATTGCATATTTTAAGGTGTCAGCCACTAATAGCAGCTAAATTTCCAGTATGCACAGAAAAATAATCAGTCAGTGAAGCAGGAACAAAGATTTTGAAGAGTAGTGCATCACGCAGCAATCCCAGCAAATACATCCAGTGGCTTCATGCTCATATGCCGCAGACTTACCCTGGAGCACCCTGTCCAGACTATACAAGGCTTCATTGATGTCTGATGACTGGGTCCTAGCTCTGGAAGCCTGAGACAGGCTGTAGCTGAACTGGCTCTGAGTACTGCTCTGCATCCCAGCGTAGCCGAAACCACCTGATGGCGCATTGAGCAGAAGGAGGGAGGCAGAGGAGGAGGAGGGTGCAGGGACGGGAATAAAACAGTGGACAGTAGTGACATAAACGGGAATAAAACAGAGAAAAGAGTAAGGAGAGGGAGGGAGGGAGAGGAGCGACAGTCAGCATAGCTCTGCAAAGTCTGTTTGAAAAAGCCTGCTGAGCAGCCAATAGCCCAAGCCCTAACCGATGTCCAAGTCCTGACTGATGTCCAAGCCGTCACTTTCATGCGCTTGTCACACAAATCCGAGACACATTTCTGAGGAACGAGCTCTTACTTAGATCTGGGAACTTGGGAACTTCTCCCATGACGATGGAGTCTCGGATATTCTCCTCTGTGTACCCTCTGCTCTCCGAGCGGTTCCTCATGATGACCTCTGATGAGTGCACTCCTCCTCCAATCACATCCTGTCTACGAAAGCTTCCTACATGAAAGAGCAAACTGCTGCGTGAGATCTGGACGTTTTCTCACCCTTTCCTGAACGCTCTTCCCAGCGGCCCTCTTACCGGGTCCAGACATGTATGTGGTGCTCGACTCTGTGGCGAAGGAGCCGCCTGCCCCTCTGTAGTTGGAGCTCAGAGTGGACATTGGGGAGGATGATGCCGACATGTTGCATGTCACCGACCCACTTTGGAAAAGGAAGTTCTGATCCCACTTCCCGTTCATATTGTAATCTGTGAAATACAACGAGAGCCAGGAGAGTCAGCACACAGCGCAGATCTGTTGTCTGTTACTAATTACAGCATCGCTGATGTGAAGCACCTGAGCTGCTTTAGTTTTAAAGGTTCAGTTTGTTTCACTGCGGTAAAATGTGTATTTATGAAACACTGCAATGCTCATTTATAAGGTTGAAGTAAACTTCTAGTTTTAATAACACTTGTTACTGGTGATATGTTAACCTGAAAGTGTAGATCATGCTGTGGAATCAGATTTATCCACATGCTGTGGCATCACTGGAGTCAAATCTCTTGCAGCATGTTTTTATTTAGTTTTCTGAACACATCAACTTCTGCAGATTTTAAAGGTGCAGTGTGTAAGAATGACTTACATCTAGTGGTAAAGATTGGCATAGAAATGATTTAAAATACCCAAGCATGGTTGTGAGGGACGGTGGCCATCAGTGGCCAAAATTCCTCCAGGCATAAACAGGTAATTACTTCATCATTGTGTACTATCTTCACCTGCGGTCCTTATAAATACATTATCCTGCACCAGCACTGATCAGACAGAGCCTGTACTGCAGTTTAAACTTTGGCGCGTCCTCATTTCACACACAGAGCTGTTTGTCCATTCAGAGGCACCGTAGTAAAAAGGATGGCACAAATCTGGCAGCTGCCATGTATGAGGTTTACTCTGAGATCATACAAGCCTGACAGTGATTCTACTCAAATGAGCTGATACCAAGAGAGAGACCGTTTTAAATGATAGGTTACATATTTTGTCAATGACTTTACATGCTGAACTTTAGCATGTGGCAAAATATGTCTCTACTGCTCCCCTTGTGGACAATTGGAAGTCAATAAAATGTTAAAGGTGCGTCTCATCAACCCGAAGATGAAAGCAAATATAGATGCAAGTAAAAATGCAAATTGCAGCTGCCCCTGAGAAAAGTTTCCTCCACATTGCAGCACAATAACTAAGCCATTACACTCAGCAGATGAGTCGTCTCTTCAGCTCATATCCAGCGAGAGAACAGATAGAGACAGCGTGTGGAAAAGCCTGCCCCCTGATCATCAACTGGAGGTGGGTCAGTTGATCCCAGCGCTCCTCTCAGTGCAGGTGGGGGAAACAAGACGAAACGGGACAAAGCTGAAGACTCAAACTGAATGACAGGAAAGTGATGTTGCCTCGCTGGGAACATGACTGGCCAGCACAAACGCAGGGGTCTTCACCTGGGAAGGGTGTTTGAGTGTTGCTGGGGTGGGGGGCCTCATCTGAGCTCGCTTCTGTGTCTGTGCTGAGTCGATTAGGGATGATCTCCACTGCCTTTTTCCATGACACCGTACGGAGATCCAGGTTTGACCCCACCAACTTCATATATTTCCAGCCTTGATTTTGTGGTCACAGAAGAGATGCAAGTCCGCGGAGGAAAGAGTTGCAGGTAAGAAGCGTTAAGATAAGATCAAAATGATGCATCCATCTTAGTTCACAAAACTGAGCTCCAAATGATCTAAAAATGAGGAACGACAACAACTATGCTGCCATTAGATATGAAGCGGGATCAGTTAGTAATAGCAATGCATGCATGGGATGCATTAAAAGCAGATATGTATTGCTGCGTCGCTGTGGGGAAAATGCACATGAGAAAGATGCTGTATCTGAACCTGCTGTTCCAGCTGCTCTTTTTGTCCCAGTTTACGGGTATTAATGGCAGCCTGATGAGGCATTTCACAAAGAAATCTTTGTGAAAAGCTTTACACACAGAGAAGCTTTTACAATCTGATAATTAGCTGCCCATCTGACCATCATAAGGACACATAAGAATAGTACAATCTGTGGTGAATGAAGCATCAGCGGCTACGAGTAGTTTGTGGTTATGGCTCTGCGTACCCACCATCACCAGTGACACTGGGTGTCTTGGAGCTCGTCGGTGACTTCAGTACATCGTTGCTGTACATCAGGTAGCTGTCATACTCGTCTCCAGCCTCGGCATCCACGATCGGGATGTCTGGAATAATGGGAACTGGGGAGAATATGAACACAGACTCAGTGAGATAGACTGGACAACAAAAGCCCCGGTGATGTGGTCTTCATCACACTTACTAGACAGAGGTCTGGTCGGCTGTGATGCCAAGTTGATAGAGGCATCTCTGAAGGGGCCCCAACCCACGCTGTTCTTGGCACGGACTTTGTACTGATAAGTTTGGGCACTCTGGAGGTTCTCTATCAGCAGCATTCGTTTCTTAGGGTTGTCAATCATCACTTTCTTTGCTGTTCCCACTGGCTCTGTGGGACGGAAGAGCTTTATGAGATGGACTTGTCTTACACAACCAAGTTTTACCACTTTCAGGTGGCCCTCTTACTCAGTTCGTCATCAATCGGTGTGTAGATGACCTCGTATGCCGTGATGTTGCCATTGGTCTCTGCAGGCTCTCCCCAGCTGAGCTGAGTGACAGTTGGACTGATGACGTTGAAGGCCAGCCGACCAGGTTCACCAGGCACTGCAGGGAAACAGGAAGAGCAGTTTGTGGGTCAAACTCAGTGAAAACTGCTTGTAGCACATAAACCTGCTCTCATCTGAGGGGAAAATTCAATCTTTGTATATGAAATACAGATATGGATCAACAAAAATTAGTCCTCCACAGTAATTACCATCTTCCAGTGTCTGACAAGAGACCATGTCGGTATCGTAACCGTCTCCCAAAGCATTGTAGGCGCACACTCGCATCTCGTAGTCACAGTACGGGTACAGGTTTGTTAACTCAGCCTGAGGAGTCTTTACGTCTAAGACCTCAGCATTTTTCTCTGGGTCGCCGTATATCCAATATTTCACCTGAAACAAACCAGGAAACAAAACATGCACAGTTTGAAATAATTGTAGAGACAGGAATGAGTTGGAGCTGAAGGCTATGGGAGGCCATGAACCCTAACCCTAACCCTTTAATCTGGTGTACCTTGTATCCCATAGGGTTACCAGGAGAAGGGTCCCAGTTCAGGTGGATGTTTCTGGGTCCAGTTGCTTTGGCCTTAAGGTTTTCTGGGGATAAAATGTGACCTCCAGGGGAGGTGCCTCTCTGGTTTATGAAGCCTTGCTGCTGCGTCTGGAACATTTCTGGAGACCTTAGAGCTGCAGGAGGTGGAGGAGGTTCAAATAGATCAAACAAACGCACACCAGATACACAATCTCCTCATTTTCGCACAGATAAAAGTCAGTGAGTGTCTCACCTCCCTCTGTGACATTAACAAGGGTAGTTCTTCTGTCTCCTACAGAAGCGTTACTGCTTGGGTCAAAAAGCTCCAGCTGGAAGGTCTCTGGCTGGATGGGACCAGAGTAACTCTTTGGGTTAATCATTATGTTCTTCTCCGTCTCTCCAGGACCAAACTTGAGCAGGCCGGAAAGATCGAAGCGCTGAGCCTTCTTGGTGCGCCATTTCACGGTGGCGGTACTGTCTTGGTTGCGAGTACGAACCACAGGGATGATGTAGTTTGAATCTGATGTGGTGAAGTTCTCAGTGGCTTTCTTGAACATCATCACACTTGGTTCTGCGTAAAGGAAGATGGTAGAGAAGCGACTCTAATGATCCGTGCTTCAGTTGGGAGTGAGGCTGGAAGACATATTGACCAGAACATTTCTTTCACCTGGTTTGTCTGCGATGGTGACAGTGGTTCTCGGGTAGCGTCCCAGCTTGGCACCCTGGCGTAGGTTACTGAGTTCCATGGCAAACTGCTTCACCTGTTCGTCTTCCAACAAGCCATCTTTCTCACCCAGCTCCAGCAAACGAACTGGGACTGTTTTCTGGGTCTCACCGGGACCATAGACCAAGTCTCCTTCTGCCAACATGTAGTCCTGCAATCCCAAACAGAAAAACGTGAAATGAATTTAGGCTCTGTTCATGTCTCGTGTTCTCATTTGAGATTTCAGGTTAAAAATAACCATCCCAAAAATCAATCAAGAAGCTAAAGCTGATTCAGGACGCTGCGGTTAAGACGAAGAAGGCAGATTGTATAACTTATATGGATCTTTATCCTGCTTCTCTGTCCTGGAAAAAAAAGTTGTTCATGTTAGAAATGTGTTCATTATGTCAGCAGATGTTTTTATCACCAGGGAATAAAAGAGGAGCTATTGAGAGGACAGAGGGAGGAAACAGAATCACTGAGACTGAAGCCCGATTCTGTTCCTAATGGGTTTTATCAACATCCTCCTCTGAAGAACTCCACCACCAAATTTCAGCCCTCCTGGCTCTAAGAACCTCCTATGCAACTTAGACCAGCGTTTCTCAACCCTGGTCCTCAGGGAACACTGTCCTGCATCTTTTGGTTCCTTCCAACTCCCACACCTGATTCGGGTTCATTAAACTGCTCTTTAAGTTCTCTGCAGTTCATCTAATGAGCCTTTCATTTGAGTCAGGTGTGGTAAAATAGGGTTACCTCTAAAACACACAGTGTTCCTTGAGGACCAGGGTTGGAAAAAACTGTCGTAGGCCATAAGGAACAACTTTTAGAAAGAGCAGCTTTTAGTTTTGTTGCACTGGTATTGGGAATAATCTGCATATCTGCTCTTTTTACCCTCAGTCTTCTTCATCACACTTCTCATTAATTGTGGTCAGCTGCCCAGAAATAAATGAAACATGCACACATCTTAAATCTTAGTGTTTTATTTGAACCCAGATCACTATGTTCAGGACACACTGAAGGTCAACGAGGAATTTAAAATATACCTGGAGTTTACGGTCTCAAAACTACTAAAACTCTCTAAATCAGGGCTACTCAATTAGATCCTACGAGGGCCGGACCCTGCAGGTTTTCCATGTATCCCTGTTTCAACAC
>JBAMHV010000023.1:17674277-17688814 GCA_037177535.1 Pseudomugil gertrudae
TTTTCCGCTGATCTTTGGCCATTTATTTAGCTTCTCTCTGAAAGCTCGCTGAACTACAAAGGAGTGGCCATATCTGGCGTTCAGTCTGTCCCATGCTTGTTGATAGGCTTCTTCGTCTTTCCTAGAAGCTGCCTTCAAGAGAAGTTTTTGCTTCTCCTGTTTCGTATTTTTGCAGATAGAAAAGTCTATCTACGGGGTTAGGGCAACGCCTCTCAATAAGGGCTTTAAAGCTTGTGCTCCATTCTGCAAACTTCAAGGGATCACCTGAGAATACATCAGGTTCTGGAGTTGGGAGACGGGTGAGGGTCAACAAGCATGCACAGCTTAGATTTCTCTGCCACAGCATCAAAATCTTCTTCAGCTTCAGTTAATCGGATTCTCATTAACTGAAGAAGATCTGCTGTTACAGCGACACATGCATCAGTTTTTCTCTGCGTCTCTTGACTTGGAACCATATGGAGTCTAATGCTGTCATCTTTCATCTCAGAAACCAGCTTCTCTACTTCATCCATCATATCACACAATTCTCCCTCAGAGCACACTTGTTTTAATTGAGTCCAAACATCTCTTACACTACTTTTCCATTTTTCGTAAGTTGCCTTGAACTTACTCTCTTTATGAGTCAGTTCTTGCTCTTTCAGCTTTCATTTTTTCTGTTAGTTTTCTTTCACAAGAGGATTTTCTGACTCTTGACTCTAATTTCTCAGATATAGCCCTTCTCTCCTCATCTACCTTTCCTTCTTGCCCCTCTGATGTAACATCATCTTGTTTGTCACTGTTTAAATACATTTAGGCTTAAAGAATTGTCACATAAAGGGTCAAGGTAAATAAAATGAGGCACAAGAATATAGCAGCTGTTACTTATCAATAAAACCAAAGCAACACAAGCAACCAGTTACTACCCTTTTTGTTTTGGTAACTTGTATCAGGTTAATTTCCAGATTAGTAGCAAGAATAGATCCAAACAGTGATAATCATATAAAATATTAGTTAAAGTCACCTTTCAGCTCTAATATAATCAAAACAGCAATCATCAGAACATTTAACAATTTTCCCTTTTTTAAAATACTTTGAATGCTTTGTTTTCAATTGTTTTCAATCCATCAGTTTTTAAGGCATAAATGACAGCACAGTATCACCCGAGGACTCACTTTGTAATCTGATGTCCTAGGCACATTTGCCTGTCTCCCCTCCTTCAATGTGGGCTCCATGAGGTTTCTTCATTTTTTTTATCCCCACAACTGGGTTTTTTAGTAGTTTTTCCTTACCGAGAAGGAGGGTCTAAGGACAGGATATCCTTTGTCTGCTTAGTTTAGTGTTTATTGTGTGTTATGTCTGTTGTTGTGTGATTAACTGTGTGTGAAACCCTTTGAGACGACTTTGTTGTGATACTGGGCTATATAAATAAAATTGAATTGAATTGACGCTGCTCCAGGAAAAGACTGATGAAACCTGGAGCTCTTATTGCTGCAGGATGAGAAGCGATGTTGTAAGAATGCACTTGTGGCCTTTACCCGGTTGTTGCTTGATTTGATGAAGCACTCTGAAGCCTGTAGCTGCCCAGGATGTAGCCTTTAGCCGGTTGTAGCTTGATTTGGATTAGCTTGTAGTGAATCACTCCGACGCTCGTAGCTGCCCAGGATGTAAGGCAACGCTATGCTTGTAGTCTCCTATGGATTAGGTCACGTTTTCACTATTTTGCCCTCATTGTAAAGAATCCACGCTTTGTACTGATGTCCACAATCGGTTTATTTCTCTGGAAACAACAGTATGTTTCAATAACAATATCATGTAACTGCCTTCACAGTATGAACAGCATAAAACCAGTCTTTACTGTGTATGCTACGTAAACCAGTGGAAGATAATGTCGACCAGCATAAAAGTCTTTGTCTTGTTCGTATGATCTCTCTTTTTTACTTCTTAGATTCCCGCTGTGTGACTCCACATGTCCACATGTCTGTCACCACTTCTGGTCATGTGACACACATAAGTTTATCAACTAAAGCATTTTTAAGAAGGTAGTTTAAACATCTTAGAAAGAATCTTATGGAGGTACAGTGCAAATATTTAATTGACTTGTACTCCAAACAAAAAAAAAACAACAATAATATCAAATTTCAGCCTTGTCATGGAAACACAATAATCACTGGTGTCAGCTACAGTACAAGTTTAAATCTTATAGTTTTAAAGAGTTCCATTATTTATTTATTTATTAAATAAATTAATTTATTTAAAAAATAAGATTAAAATGAAAATGTAAAAGTTAAATTTAAAAGTATTTATTATTATTACTAAAGTGGTACAAATATTATAGATAATTCCTCTGTGTTTTTATGTAACTGTATTACATTTACTTATTACGTCTTTCTCAGCATTTATGTCTCTGAGTTACTCATTGGAGACCAAAGTGCATTTAATGTTTCTTTCAACATTTTCCACAACACTAATGTTTACCGTAACTGACTTTGCCAATGTTCTTCTATAGCGTGTGGGTGAGAGTGGATTGCACTGACTTTGTTTTCTGCAGCATTGTTTGTTTGATATTTTATGTGGATCACTGTTTTTGTTGTGCTACAACCACTGGTGTGTGTCATCAGGAGCTCATTATGTTCTGCTTGTGTTTCCCAGCACGCTGCCAAGGTCGACATATCTGCCAGATCGCTGAACTTATGAAGTCCTTTCAAGATCTCTGTCCTCAGCTGCGTAGTTATGCTGCTGTTGACTTTCATTGTGAAGATGGTGGGTTGCTGGTTACTTAAACTATTTTTTCCTGAAGGACCAATCACACTTTGAAAATCAAGCAGAGTGTATTTCTGATTAGACATTATTAATTATTATTTTATTATTATTATTATTGTTATTATTATTATTATTATCCTTTACCTGTGTTTGTTTGGCTGCAGCAGGTCTGTAGCTATTGTACAGAATTAAATCTTTGTCATAAAAAGTAAAAAACTGGAGCAGTATCTCACCAGACAAATCATGGCTAGCCTAAAGATTAGAGACAGAACAGAAAATTCACAGTAGCTGGAAAAGTGATTTTTTTCCAAACTTTTACTTTACCTGAGTGTCAGGTGAACAAACCTTAGATTTGACATTAACGTGCCTAACTAATACAAATAAAGAATCATTTTGACATGACAACATAACATACTCATATTAGCAAGTGGATGATTGTCCAACATTAGCAGTCCGGTATCTAAACTGCCTTCCATGTCTGCACACGAGGTAGATGCGATTCACCACCACAGTAAAGTCAGTGCTGCAAGATGTTATAACATGTAAGCTGGTTGCTGGATTCATCTGTAGCTCCTTCATGTTGTACTGTATAGAAAGCAGCAGAGACTTGGTGTGTTTACTGAACTAGCAAAATTCATAATCTGTCATATTGTAACATGGTGGTTACAATATGTGCTATGTGCTCAATTGTTACAGCCATTAAAATCTATATGAAGCAAGAATTACAACTCACATGACCAACTTGTTCATCCAATTTGCAAAGTTGGAGTACTTTTTATTGTAGTGTTTGCATTGTTGTGATTTTTAGAAGCCACAAACAAACAGAGAAAAAGGTAATTTCTTCCGCAACCATGAAATGAATGAAGAGGTATGGAAAATGAATGTGCAAGCTTGTCATTCTGCATAGTTAAATCTTTTTTAACCCCCATTTGTTTATTGAGAGAGAAATGCACATTAATTGTTTACAATCACATATTCTTTGTTTACACAGTAAACCACTTTTTCATCTTGTCACAAATTTAGCTCTATGAAATAAAAAGACAATACACAAACAGTACACACTCAAACAAATCAGTATTTGTATGAATTTGTATTAATCAGCTATAAAACATTCAATGATTTACTTTAAGGAACTCCATATACGATCAACACTTTCATAATTGCCCTTTGCCACAAGGCCTATCTTTTCCAATTTGAGAAATGACATAACATCTCGAAACAAAAAAGACACTGAAGGTGGTTTTGAAGATTTATAAAGGCCAAAAAGCGATGTAAAATGTATGCAGTTCTGAGTTCCAAGAGCTCTTGAATATCTGAATACTGGCTCCAGAAGCCATGAAGTCTTGGGCACAAAAAGAACATGTGACTCAGGTCACATGGGGTGGCATGACATCTCTGATCCACCAGCTGTGGACAAATTTCAGACAGACAAGATTTCAAATAGTGAACCCTGTATAATACCTTGAACTGAATAAGTTGTAATCTAGCACAGGTTGTACTGTAACACAAATTGGATTTTGCTTATTCCCATTGTTGATCTGAAAAGGTTAACCCTTAACCATAGTTAAGTCTGACATGGGAATTTGTATCAAGCTTATTATCTTCTGGAATTAAGCCCCTCCCACCAAAATAGATTGAAATAGAATGATACGCATAATAAAATATGTATAACAAGGAAAATTGTGCTGTTTGTTTTACGTTTGATAAGATTAAACATGCAGCAAACTTTTACTTTTTTAAATGTAATTTTTGGTTGGGGTCCTCCACCACCAGGTCTCACACTGTTAATGAAAACTGTGGCGGCTGTTTCTGATGACATTCCCATCAGACTGAAGAGGCTTGTGCAGTTGCCGCATGCAACCCTTGACTGTCAGCTAAACACCGGAGATGGCAACACGTTTTATCTCAACAGTGTGGTTGGGTGAGTAGCCATGTCAATGGACTGAGTTATAATGAAGGATTCACTATGTATATGGATCTAGAATAACTATGACAGCTTAAATCAGCAGGGATTTTGAGAATGTGGTTACTATTCTGTGTAGGTGACACAAACTCCCATCATCTGTCTTTTACCCCAATCTGAGTTTTTCATCCACCTACCCAGTGTCTTCAGGTTTCTATTTTGCTTCCAGTTACCTGTCTGAACCCAGTTCACCCACAGCCCTTTCCCTCACCTGCTCACCTGCATCCCAGTCCACTACAGCTTAGTCAGTACAACAGGTCCACTCCATTGATTTCACAAAATTGCCTTTTTTTTTCTACTCCTGTTTTTACAGGACTAATAACATTAATTGTGAAGTGTGTGCTCTGAAATCATTGTTAGAACTTGTTTTTGCAGCATTTTCAGGTTAATACAATGATGTGCCAAAGCAAAAAGAGTAGAAATGTAGATGTTCTACAGATATCTGATCAACTGATGTTTGTTGCATTGATTAGCTTAAAGGCAAATTGCAAGTAACTCTAAAAGACCTTTAAGACATTTTAGAAAAGTAGTTATTTGATGTAAGTTATAAGATTTATATGTGTGTTTGTGTGATGCTGTAGTCCAGATAAATGTATTTGCTTGTGCAGGCACAACATCTGGGGATCTTTGTCTTTTCATTGATCTTTGTGTCTTTGTCCAAACACAGAACTAACTCTTTCGGACTATCATGAGTGGATTTGGTTTATGTTTTTTTATTGTTTACTTTACTTAAATTAGGTTTGATTTTCTACTAAACTGGTGGGGCTCTGATTCCAGCTGTGAAAAAAAATTTGTCTACACAGCAGGGCTGAAGAAAAGATCCCCTTATGTTATAGACTCGTTGTGGAGGCCAAACAGACCAGTAAAATATTAACAAACTGGTTTCTTAATCCAGGATCCAGGATCCAGGTTCAGTGTACCAAATTGAGAGGCTGCAGTAGAAAAATCTGAGCTTAACATAAATTGAATTTCCCACAGTTTGATTTTATGTATTTTCAGATGTGAATGCTGCCAGATGTGCTGTGATGTAATGATGCAGTTCTGTTTTGGTTCTCTGACTGAAAGAACAAAACCAGTTCTTAGCTTGACCTGGTTTAGATGGGCTCTAAAAGGATTAGCTCATCCCGGGTAGTTTCTGTTCATTATTCATCTTACCAAAAAATTTCTGAGCTTATTTCATTACAGGATTGTTTTCCCCTTAAAATCAATACAAAATTATATACAAAATTTGGACTACCTAGAACAATATTTTCTCAGTTCTTTGACATATAATTATTATATTATATATTATAAACTATTTCAAAGCAAATAAAAAATTGCAGTGTCTTTACAAAGCCATCATTAGTGTGCTGTATGGGGATTATGTATGGAGATTTTCCTCTTAGTTTTGTGGCATGTCAGCTAATTTAAATTTAATTACTGCACTTTTAAATGCACACAATCTTATGATGCAACTAGTGGGACATTTCAAGACATCAAAGCAGCATGGGAAGTTCATTAACTTTGATGAGCGCTTGTAAAATATTGCATTGCCTACAAATACGATATATACTGACAAGAACATGTTAACAGAAAGATTTACCTTGTTAGTACTGAGTTAGAACCCACTTTGCCTCCAGAACTAATAGAGGCTTTCATGGCACAGATTCAACATTCCTCAGACATTTTGTGCCATATTGACATGATAGCATCACACAGTTGCTGCATGTCTATGACGAGAATTTCCCATTTCACCACATCCCAAAGTTGCTCTGTTGGACTAAACGTTGCAGAGACTCATCAGACCATGCAACATATATCTTCTATTGTCTAATAGGCTGTGTGAACTGCAGTCCCGGTTTCCTGTTCATAGCAGAAAGGAGTAACACTTGGTGTGGTCTTCTGCTTCTGTAGCTCATCTGCTACAAGGTTGTATATGTTGTGTGATTTCTGCCTCTTAGTTGGTGCTGGTGCTTATTTGAGTTGTCATTCTGTCATCTCCAACCAGTCTGTCCATGCTCCTCTGACAAGACATTTTGGTGCAGACAACTCAACTGATATTTTTCAGATCATTCTCATTAAATCCATGTGATGGTTGTGTGCGTTGTTGTTGTCTTGTGTATCCCAGTAGATCAGCAGTTTCTGAATACTCCGACCAACAACATTGCCACATTTAAAGTCACTTCAGTCCCTTCTCTTTCTTAATCTGATGCAGTTTCAACTTTAGCAAGTCTGCTTGACCATGCCAAAATGTCAGAAATTTCTCTAAAATATTCAACTTAACTGGTTTATATAATCTATTTAAAGCACACTCGGATAAATAACAATGTAAATAATAGATTATTTGAATAGTATTTTTATGTAAATTAATAATTTTATTTCAAAGTACAGCCTTTTGTTTTTACGATTCCTTTTCCTGTGAACAGGATGTCCAATCTGCAGCCACTCCAGCATGTTCCTATATGTTCTTTTTCTTAGGTTGGAGAGCATCGTCCTGCACAAATACAATTATCCAGACACATTTGCCGTATCTGTTAGATGCACCAGCAGTGAAATACACATTGCAGCTGATAAAAAAATTACCATTCAAGCGCCTGTTACAGAACTTGCTGCCATCAGGTGCTATGCTGGAGATGCATATTCATATGGAACCAACTGCAGAGCCCTGTATGGAGAAGCATTTCATGTTCAAATAGAAGTAAAAACCGGTAGGTATAAAGATAAAATCATGATATATTTCTATTGGTCTACTTGACATTGCAAATTGAATGTATGCTCTTTTATCCTTTTGAGAAAAAAATTCTGCCACTATTCAGCATTAATTCCTGATTTTTATATGCAGGTACAAATGTTTTCTATAGAATCCAAAGAGGTGAAGAATTGTTGGCGGGTTTGTCTGCGATCCAAGGAAATGTCCCTCAGAACATCACAGTCACTGCAGAGATGGTGAAGCAGCTCGGGCTGGGATGCCACCAGCTGATCCTGTATGCTTCCAACATGGTCACTTTCCCCGAAGTGTCTGCAGAGCTGCAGGTAAAGCAGCAATGAACAAATGCATATGCACAGAGGTGTTCTCCTTTATGATCACACACATACCATGATGAATATTCATTCATTCATTCATTCATTCATTCATTCATTCATTCATTCATTCATTCATTCATTCATTCATTCATTCATGCATTTGTATTTTCTAAGTTAACTTTTTGTTATCAGATTATGGTAGTGATTGACGAGTTAATGGGTTTCAAATTAGAAATTAAATCTAACCTTTAATCATTTAATCCAATCAGCCAACTGGTGGCAAATCAGCAAACACAAATCAGATGCATGACCCCTCTGAATATCATTTCAATCATCACTTTTGATGTCATTTATAGGTTTAGTATCTTATTATTGGTTATTGGTGTATTTGCATATTAATGAACATTTAGTAAACATGCTGGATTATAGCTAACAAGCTCATTTGCATCCATATTTCCTTGGATGCATATTATTTAATGTGGCGTCTCTATCAGTTTCGCAGCATGTGGCACTCATCTGGAAATATGACTGAATGAAAAACAGGTTGTTACCCATTGCTCTCACAGTTGGATGGAGTTTTTCTGGCACTATTTACACCTGTTAAGAAATATTTTAATATTCTCTGTCCAATAAGGACTTTTGAATAATAAATAAAATGTTGTCTTATGTCTTAATGATACACATGATCACACAGTGATTTATATTGATTTATTAATTCTCTCCCTCTCTGTGCCCTTTCAGGAACAAATCCATAAAGATATGAAACAACCCTAAATGTAGATTTTAAATGTCAATATCAGCTCGACTGTGAGCACTTGTAAAAGTATACTGTTTTACTTGGTAGTTGAGTAGCTGACTTGTAAGTCAATCTGCAAAGACCAAGTTATTATTTGTGGGGTTTTATCTTCCAGGACAGCTGAATGTAAAATATGAGTGTGTTGTAATTCTATCTCCACTGCAGGTTTGCATTTTGGACAAAGTAGCCGGGCTTCGTGCCTTCCTGGTGAAACACAGTGATGACTGTTTATTCTCTCCATACATCACTATCCGTGTATCGCTTGATAATGGAGCACCTGTGCAGCTCTCCTTCCTGCTGACTGGAGACAACAGCTCATTTTCTGAAAGTAGAAGCATGAAAACAAAAAGGAAGATTTTTCACATCAGGAACCAAGTTCAAGGTATCAAAGAAAAAGATTATAAATAGGCCAAATATTTGATTTCCTTTATAATTTGACTCATTATTTGGTTTATTGTGGGTTTGTACAGGATGTGTAAAAGTCAAAGTCTGTGTGTGGAATTTCTTCTCATCTCTGGAAGTAGATGTTGTTGAAGAATCCAACATTCGGAAGAAAGTTCTTAATGAGCATTATTCAAGCATAAACAAGAAAACGGTAATTTCTAATGCTGCTTTTGGGTAGAGAGAGACTTTCTCTACACCTAATATCACCTTGACTGCTAATATTTATTGTATTTCACTGCATGCAATTTAATATTTATCTGTCTTTTTTCAGAGAAAGCAACACATTAGAGTTGTAAGATCTCTTTGGGAAATCACTGCAAGGCCTTCACCTTCAGTAACCACAAAACAAAATATCGAACTTTCATTTAATGATTCTTCTTTAAGCACTGCCATAAAATCTTATGATTGGAATGCTAGTAAGTTTGATACATTTACATTAGTTTAATCATACAAAATCAATACTTTTTACCTGATTTGTCAACACTGTGATATGATGTGAATAAGTTCACTTAGCTCTTTATGTTGATAAGATAGTTCCTCATTAAGACTTTGCCAGAATTACTGTCTTACTGCATTTAGGAGCCTATCATTGATCAGTTAAGTAAGGAAATATCTAAAAGCTGCAAGAAAATGTGAATGTCAGCTTCTTTCTGAATGAGCCATCAGACTTTGATCTTCCCATTTTAAAATAAATACATCCATAATGACATACATTAAAGTACAAGAGTCAGTTATAAAACTACTTCTCAGCATATAGTAGCCATTGTACTGTGAAGGGTCATGAAGGGTCAGAGCTTCCCTCTTTTTCAGGTATGATTTTTACTGTGATTTTCCATTTTGAATTACAGACGTAAACGGTAACTGCAAACCGAATTCCAAGACAAAGACACAAACCGTTCAAGCAGACTGTCTGCCTGATCCATTTCATTTTGATAAATATGAATTAAAAGTGAAATGGGTAGCCAATGAATTTGAACAAAGATCTATTTGTATCACTTTCACCCCGACTTTGTACACAGCAAATGACAAAAGGTACCTCATCTTTTTAGCAAAGGTTTAACAAGAGTTTTGTAATTTTACCATTTTCTTTACATTTAATCACATTGTTTCAAACATTTTAGCAGTAAATAAACTACAATATCTTGGCATGTCTTACACCACAGTTTAACATGCACTGATGGATGTGACCCAGTTGTGAACAACAAGGATGCAACAATAAAACTGCTGTGTAGGACAGACTGTCCACAGACTGACTGGTACATTGAGGAACCAAAGGGTGAAAATACATGGAGTGTAAGTCACTTCATTGTTTTCTGACTTATTGGAGACTTCTAGTGAATTATTATATTAATGTCTATCTTCATTTTTATACAGGAAGATACAAAGGACTGCTACATAGAAGCAGGCAGAATTCCTCTGATTGAAAAAAAGACGGATAAGACTGAGTACAAAGTGAATAAAGTCGACATTAAAGCAGCAAAAGCTCGGGGTCAGAACGTCACTGTTCTGGCCATTTTTGGTACGTGTATGTTCATCATAAGATCATACAATATATTGTTGTTTTGTTTGTTTGTTTGTTTGTTTGTTTCCAATCATCAGTTAATTGAAGAACATAGTTGCCTTTGTGAGAAGTAAATAAGACTTTATGGTCATTTGCTCTCTGGTAAAAAAAAAATTAAAAGACCAAAACAAAAACAATTATTTGTTTAAAACAATCCAAATGATTATTTTTGTTTCCCTTAAAGGAACCAATCAACCGTATTACCTGACATATATCATTGAAACATCATCAACGGACAACGATGCTTCTGCCACCAGAGAACCAAAAGCAACACAAGCTCAACCCACCAAAGAAAACATAGCAAACGTCGCCAGTATCACCATCCCATCACCTGATAAAACTACCAGTAGCACAGCCAGTACAACTGCTGCTACTAAAACTACCAAGGATGCTCCTGGTTCTTCTAAAATAACGACAACCGCTGCAGTGTTAACTTCTGTCGTTACCACGTTGGTAACGACAGGAGCACCTGACGGTAACCTTGGAGACCTCTCATGTGTTGTGTCACCATCAACTGGAACAGTCTTTGATGCTTTCAATATAACTTGCACTGCCAAAGGGCCTTGTTTTGCTTGTCAGTATTGTTTTAGGACTATGGGTAGGTATTTCCCGGCTGGCAAAAGCTTGAATACTTATTTATGATCATCATTACTTAAGTCCAGTGTTTTCCCAGAAAAATGTTTTAATCAAGCTTTTCATTTTGAAACAATAGCAGGAAAGTCTCTGCTGTGCACTAAGGACAACGAGGCGAAGGATGTCTTCCTTCCTCTTGGAAACAGTAGTTCTAACTACAACCTGCTTATAGTGGCAACTGCAAAAAACAGCAGCTTTGAAGTTAACACCACCCTAACCGTACAGGTCTGATGCCCATAAAAATGTTTTTCTTTTCCTTTACATGTCTGTAAGGGTTTATTTTTTCCTTTTCTCAGGTTCAGGATTTCACTGCTAATTCAAGCTCAGCTGTTGATCTCAGTGCAGCTGTACAGAACTCTTTGGAAATGTTAAAGAAACGAGGTCCACTATCTGGACAAGCTATCGGACAACTCTTCACCTCTGTGGCCAAAAACCTCAACAGTCAATCGGCTGGATTGAATGCACAGGATAAGCAAAAGGTAACCTGCTCTAGGACAAAGCGCATTAGATAGATACGTCTGATATTAATATCAACATACCAACGTTTTCAGATTCTATCAGCATGAAAATGTTATACAAGGAATTATCAGTAAAAGATTACATTTTCTAATGACAACTTTTAAACTATACTATACTATACTATACTATATTATACTATACTATACTATACTATACTATACTATACTATACTATACTATATTATATTATATTATATTATGTTTTTTATCTTAGTAAATCAGGGCCTCATCATTTAACACATCTTACCTGAAGGATGGCTGTTGCACCTTCTGTGCTCCAGGAATCTGTCTGTACACCTCATTTAGCTGGATGGACATACAAATAAAGCTTTAGTTGAACAGTCTTCATTTCTACAGACACATGCAAAAAAGCCCAAAACACTCACATTATCAGCCACTTCTTGGCTGAGTTGCTTGGACTCTCTGGACTCAGGCTCAGACAGGTTCTCGGAGAACAACCTGTTCAGTCGAAGAGAAATCGGAAACTGGACTGCAAGAAAAGACATGAAGAAAGTTGCAGCTTCCCTCATTTAAATGACCCAAATTCTTTAAATCAGTTGTCTATTTTTAACCAATCAAGCACTCACTCATCTCGTTTGGGTTTGGTTTTATCAGAGCCTGGGGGTGATTTTGTGCACGGTGTACATTATCAGTGACCTTCCAGCGGACCACATCCGGTCCTTTGGGTGGGCCGGTCCTCACCATCGGTGTGTCGAGGTAGTCAGAGGAGAGCTGAGACTGATGTAGCAAATACTCATCCTCCTTGAAACCCACCATGCGACCTAAAGAGACCGCAACATAAAATGACCCTACTCTGACCCGGGTGGGAGGATGAGGCACAGTCACACGTGACATGACAAACATCTTACCTCTCCGACAGCAAGGCAGCAGCGCGAGACAGCTCTGAGTCAAAGAAAGGCAGGGGCCATAAATTCAACTGTTATTTGGAAGTATCTGCTTGGTTATGAGTGTGAATTTGAGTATGCGTACCCGCCAACAGGCTGCGCAGCAGGCACAGTATTTCCAGCAGCAGAGCAGCAGAAGTGCCAGCAGTAATAGGAGGAACAAGAAGAGAGGCAACAACCACAGCAGACCACCGGGTGGACAGTCTGACAGGGTGACACAATTAGATATCATTAAGACCCAGATTTACCACAATCACTTCCATTCAGATCCAATCACAAAGGCCAGTAAAACATCTAAATCTCACTTTCTTCCTGAGCTCATTTAGACATGTAAATGCCAAACAGGTTGTTTCACATTCTGACTCCTAAAATTCTCACACCATGTTAAAGAAATACATTTCTATTTGTATGATCAAAGGCAGGATGTAGCGTCAACATGGGTTGTCCTCGATGGCTGAGGTCCTGCAGGTTTTTATGTTTTCTGACTCAAATGAAATGGTTCCAGCAGCCTGTGAAGTTCTGCACGATGAACACTGTCAGGTGTGTTGGAGCAGGGAAACATAGAAAACCTGCAGGATTGTGGCCCAGGAGGCTACAGCACCGTAGCTGGAGCCCCCTGCCATAAATCAGTTGAGTTAGTACAGTCAGACTTTTATCACAGTTACATAAAAACCTTTGGATAAAACATTTTGGTTGTTATAACAAAGCAAATGGAAATAAATCGTTTTAGGATAAAATAAAGTTATATCTTTATTTATAAAGCACTTTTTGAACAAAATGTTTAAATAATATACATGAACACGTTTTTCTTTAAATGTGTTTTGGTTGTAAACGGAGAAACAAACTGTAGTTTGTAGAAATAAAATAAAAAACATGGCACTGTTCTTCATTTATACATTCCCCAGCGTGGATTCATCCTGCAGGACCAAACCCCACAGTGCATAATCTGGGATTCTACATGCATGTGACACAGATTATCTAACATAACCTATGCAGCTCACCTTTCTTTTTCCGCATCTCAATCACCAAGTCCTTAACTGTGGGATCTTTATTAGGTTCAACGGTGTAATGGTATGTACAGTCATCATCTTCATCACGGAAGGAGCAGGAATCAATCACATCGTCCTCTAGAACAACACGCACACAGAAGCCATGAAGTGTTGTAGCTATCATTGCTGCACTGCTTATCTCGCTTTGCTCCTGTAGTTTGTGCTTACTTTCTTTCAGGTCATCCACCATGATAACGTGAAAGGGGCACTTTTCACACTCCTCTTGGTTCTTCTCTCCCGTTTTCCAGGCTTTACACTGAGCACACATCCTTGTAGCCTCACACAATCCGAACAGGAACTAAACACCAAACAGACTCGTCAAAGAAAAGACCAGGCGACACTAAATAAAGCTTTTGAGCTGTTAGATATAGTTGCTAAAATAAAATAAGAATAATTGAACAGTAGTCATTTAGCCTCATCCAGAACCTCTCAGATTAAAGACAATTAGATGTTCACAAACCTCAAAGTTTGGCTCACAGGTTGAAGTCATTTCGGTACCAAAGTCCTGACACTCACAGCGGCCGCAGACGCACTTACCTCGCCCGTTGCACACACCCTGGTACACATTAAAACACAGTCAGGATCTAACTACATGTAAGATAACACAATAAAAGCTTTCTGTTCAAATAGAAAATGTCATCTGCTTCTCACCCCCTTACTGTCCAGACAGGTCTGCTCGCTCTTGGGACACTGGCAGGCATCCCCCTCCCAACCTTCAGTACATGCACACTGACCCATAACACATGAGCCGCGGTCTGAGAAAACAGATGTTACAGTGAAGCATCTAAACATTACTCCTAACACGCACAAATGTGATCAAATCTCACAGTAACTTCATACACACACAAAAATCAATCAATCAAACTTTATTTATAAAGCGCTTTAACACCAAAGTGCTGTACAGGTAAATAAAGAAATAGACAAAA
>JBAMHV010000023.1:17699971-17731954 GCA_037177535.1 Pseudomugil gertrudae
GGAGGCGTCCAGGAGGCATCCTAACCAGATGCCCGAGCCACCTCATCTGACTCCTCTCCATGTGGAGGAGCAGCGGCTCTACTCTGAGTCCCTCCTGGATGTCCGAGCTTCTCAGTTTTGGTAATGCCTCAGCCATAATTCCATTTGTGTGAAACTGGAAGCACCATTTTATCACCTGTGTGTATGGGTGTACACAACCCGCTACGGTCTACACCAGCACTCGTTCCATGAAGTCGTTTTTAAAGCGGTAAATTGACTAAATGTATTAGAAACATTTAAAAATAAAAACAACGGACTGTGAGCAAAACAAATGAAAACAAACACATTTATTCATTCATCATTGCTCTCTGGTGATGGAGCATCTCTGTCGATACGAGCGTTAGGATCACCGCCAGCAGACTTTAGATAAAAGTGTGTTGTATCAATGATCCACAGCGATGGTACCGTTGTACCAAGCCATACCCAGGCGATCCATGCTGGGCGGTACTGTACCGTGCAGTGAAAAAGCACCACAAGCACCCGAAGCCTCATCAGAAATGGTCTCCATGGAAACATGGCTGACAAGAAGCCATTCTTAAGGAAGGAAAATACTGAAGGATGTCTCATGATGCGAGATGTGGACCGAGGATCGGTCATTATATTTACATGAAGCTGTGACCCTGTTTAACTGGGTCTCTGTCCTTGTCCCAGTATACATGTAGAGTAAGTTAATGAGGTCATGGAGCAAAGAATGCCGGATGCTGCAACTTAAAGTCGAAAGCATCTTGTTGATCTTTTTCACTAAACTAGCTCAAATCAAGCTGTAAGAAATTCCTTTGAATTGGACACATTTACACATTTATCTGTGTAATATGCTTTACCAAACTTTGTTTTCTAAAACCCTTATTTTTTTTTACCAGTTTTACCAGTTTCTTCTGTAAGGTGAAGGCTCCTTCTGTTATCTCCTGGTCAAAGTCTGAAAGGGGCATGCACAAAAGAATCTGCAAGTCTGAGTCCAGCTGGAGTAATAGGACCCGCAACTACATCAGCTTTCATCTGAAATGATCAGGAATACTGACTTTGGTGTAACACAATGATTAGTTTCTCTTTTATTTATTTGTTTGTTGTTTTTTTCCCCGTTTCTCATGTAAATATGCTGCGTAACACCATGTGTGATGGAGGCTGGGCCTGAAAATGCAGTCTCTCTGTTTGCCTCACATATTGCACACGGTTCAGTAAGCTGCACATTTTTCATCTGGTACATAAAACTAAACGCAGTTTCATTTAAGATGCATTTCTTGCTGTTGCACCCTTGCTCGAGTTGCAGCTTTTGCTTGCATTTTTCACCTCTTGGCCCCAATATGAGCCAACAATCAATCACTCACTGTCTTTTCACCACATCCTGTCCACCACCATAACACCGAGTACACACTGACTCAGACCGGGACCGATCCCGGACTGGATGGGGTTTAAATGGCTCTGTTCTTTACTGTACATACCGAACTGGGCAGTGGTTCTCCTAGCAACCAGATCTGGTTTGACACAATGCATCGCTCTATCCTGGAGGACAAAACTCCTTTAGAAACAACTCCTCCCTCCTGTCTGAAGGTCTCGGCCCACACTTAAACAGTGTTGCCATCTAAACAACCCTTTCACATGCTGAAAGATGAGCTGGGAACGTGTGGTCCATCCACAAATGCTTTTAAAATTAAACAAGGATGGTAAAGAAATAAAATCCTGCATTTTTAAACATTATACATACACTTTCCTGAATATTTAAGCCTTTAAATACCAATAATATTGAGTCTTAGCAGTTAACTGAGTGAAGTTGCATAGCAAACATGCAGTTCTGACTTATGATGTGACTTACTTTGAGCAGGATGCTGCAGTGTTGGGATGGACCAATCAGCAGCAGAGACAACGCTCCTGCCCAGCCAGCAAGCTGGATACCAAAACACAACCAAAGGTATGTTTTTGGTTTCAGAGAGGAAATTCAATAAAAAAACGTCTCCACGTACAGCTCCCCGCTGTCTGCCCATCTCCTCGCCAATTTACAGGATAAAAACTGCTTTTTTTGTCCATCCACGCATAATGATGGACTCACCACTGTTTTCCTCTGCTGGAGAAGAAAAAAAACACACAAGCTTAGCAGATAAATTCATGGTAAATATCAATAACATGAGATAGTAGCAATTTAACATAAGCCTCATAACAGCACGTAAATATAAACATTTACAATAGGTAAGTTCATAAAATGGGGGGGGGGCACAATTACTGCTATTTTAACTGTTATAGCAGGTCATAACATGACAGCAAACTTGTTGTTAAAACTAAAAACTAAAATATATCTTTATGTTGTTATTGCTAAGCGGCCCTACAAAGGCCCTCAAGCAGTGAATATTTGAACATGTTGCTCATTAAGTCTGGCGTAACATGCTGTATTTCACACTGTGACGGGAACTTTATCAGGGAAAGTCGTAACCTGCTCAGAACAAGCTGTACGCTGGGTGCGGCTCATGAGCGCGCTCACTGCAGTGATGATGATGATGATTCATCAGGAAGGGTGGAAACGGCAAAAGACATCCAATTACTGCATTATATTTTTCTCTCTTAAATACACATTAAAAACTGTAATTCAAGTCAATCAAATTAGATTAAATGGGTTACATTTTTATCCAAGAGTATATAGAATATAATGTAATATAAAATAATATAAAAAAATATAATATGTCTTGTAATATAAAATAATATAATAAAATATTATGTGTAATGTAATATAAAATAATATAATATAATGTAATATAAAATAATTTAATAAAATATAATATAATGTAATATAACAAAATATAATGTAATATAAAATAATATAATAAAATATAATGTAATATAAAATAATATAATATAATAAAATATAATATAATGTAATATAAAATAATATAATATAATATACCACGGCATAATAAATTTATTGTTTTTTTCCTAGTCAGGTTTTAGATAAATACATTATGGAGCTAAATAGACTGAATAACTGTTACAAATATTTAACACATTATTCACTAATTATGTACAAATATATGCCCAAACAACTTATATGTACAGTAATGTAACAAAATAAAACGTGTAAGAGTCCTTAGTAACTGTAAAATGGGAATTTTCTTCTATGGTTAACTGAAGTATTGCCTGATTTCCACTCAGTGAGACACTGTGCAAAATGTAGAGAAAAGCTTTATGTGAGGGCTTGTAAATCTCATGTCACTTTATTCCTAATCAGACATAAACAACATGTCTGATGTTGAACATTTTGATGGACAGTAGCTCATTTTGAATTTTCTGGCAGTATTGATTTAACACCGCAGGAACATGGGCCACAAAAAGGGAGAAATGTGACTCAAAATGATAAATTGTCTCAGTTTGAATGTCTGGCACGGCCATTAGAAAGGAAATGAATCTATATGGTAAATTACTGCTTATGGTTTTCATTTAAATTTCACACAGGAGTTGTAAAAACTATAACTTTAAAGATGAGAAAATAAATGCTTTTCCCTGGTTATATTTATTTATCTCCATCCTCACACGTCACACAAACATGCAGGGTGATAAGTGTGAGCCCCACCTGAGTCTGGAGTGTGATGGAGCATGCGGTTTTGTTCAGTGTTACATTCCTGACTCTGCAAAAACATGTTGCGATACAAGCAGAACATGAACATTTGTTCGTGCACTCAAATATGTGACTACCATGCAAAAGTAGATAGGTGACTCAACTCCCTGTCAGAACAGTCAGACTTCTCTGGGGTCTGCAGGGTGGCATGCTAACATTTAAAGGTTAGTTATTGAGGGGAAAAAACATTTATTGAGTAATAAAGCAAACTATCATGCATCCTTTAGGGTTGTATTTGGTACTCATGGTATAAACACACTAGCTTTTACATATTTTTTATGTTAAATGAGGCAAGTTACACACCCAAATTTAAAATACCACAACGTGAAAATAAGAACACTAAATTATTCCTTTATTCTTCTTCTCTTGTTCCCAGTTTAGGGCGTCAACTTTAACCCTGCACTGCTTCACTCACTAACCTCTCAATGATGCCTTCAACAGAAATTTGATGTGGACTTTGACATAAAAACTCCCATCTGGTTCACACATGTCCTGAACATGATGGTTCAGTCCCGGTGAGGAGGGATGTCAGCGTGGGAAAGATTCCCAATTCCAGCTAAATGTTTCTAATGGAGAAAGGTGTAAAGACCCGTCTGTACCAGCTTCATCTGACGCACAGATAAAACTAAAAACAATAAAAATAAGGCAACATCATTTATTTATTCCACTGTACCATCAATACATATACAAATGTAAAATAAATCTTCCCACTGAGATGTTTGCCACAGAGGGAAAAACATGGCATGTTTAACTATCGAAGCATGACATGAATAAACAACAGCACGACTATGGATATAAAAATAAACTGATTTTCAGACCTTTCCTGTTCAGGACCTGTGTCATTTTAACTGTTTTAAATTAACAAGTATTGCCAACATATAAAAAATACTCCATGAAAATGAGATCTGCATGCATCAGCTTCACAGAGCAGAAGGCAGTTTAGTCTTTGTGGAGCAGAGACTGGTTTTTTAATACGTTCACTTTGTGCACGTTTCCCCATGTATAAACGCATCCCTGCACCTCTGCTTGTTCACTGCTTTGCCTTCTTTAGGATGGTGCCCACTGCAGAGATGACCGTGGTCTTTGTGCCACTCGCTGTGGTTGTCACGGAGACGACATTTGGGAGAGTTGCTGTGGTGGTGATGATAGTTGGTTGGGCCAGTGTCACGGGGATGGCAGAGTCCCACTTGCTTTTCCTCTTCTGGGCATCTGCTGGTGAGTAAAAACAGAGTCAGAGAGGTGAATTCATGGGGCCAGCGTGACATCGTTACACCGAGGAAGCGTGAGGAAACGTGCATAAAACAACTGTAACAAACAAACAGGCAAGCTGAGAAACATAAGCACACATTAAATTGGTTCTTTGTGTTTTCTTCTTCAGTTTTAAAAGCAATGTTGAGCCAGATGTCCTCTGTGACTTAGTTTAGAACTGCCTTCATTCTTGGTGTTACAGGTTCAACAAGGTGTTGGAAACATTCCTCAGAGATTGTGCTCCTTATTGACATGAAGACATGTCCAGGGTGTACCCCACCTCTCACCCGATGTCAGCTGGGATTGGCTCCAGCCCCCCCACGACCCCGTTCAGGGAATAAGAGGTAGAAAATGGATAGACATGAAGCATCACACAGTCTCAACGCTGCTCTACTGGATGTAGATATGGTGACTGTGGAGGCCGTTGCAGTGCAGTGAGTCATCATCATGATGAAGAAAGCAGGTGGAGATGATGTGAGCTTTGTGACATGGTGCATCATCCTGCTGGAAGCAGAAGATGCTTCCAGTGCTCTTAAAGAGATGGACATGGTCAGCAGTAATACTCAGGCAGGCTGTGGGGGTTAAACCATGTCATGCTGGTAGTAAGGGGAGCAAAGTGGGACAGGAAAATACCCCCACCATTACACCACCAACAGTCTGAAGTTGATCCATGTTTCATTTTATATCCAGTCGGTTCTGATCCTGCCATCTGAATATGGAGCTGAAATGGAGACTGGTTGGAACCAGTGTTTTAAAGACTCCAACCAGTCTGTCCGTGCTCCTCTGACATCAACAAGACATTGTGGTCCAGACCATCTGCAGCTTGTGTGTGAAAATCCCAGTAGATCACTTAAAATCTCTTTTCTTCCTCATTCTGATGCTCAGACTGAAGTTCAGCAACTTGTCTTCATCATGTCTACATGAATAAATATGGTGAGTTGCTGCCATGTGATTGGCTGAATAGATTAGCTAGTGTACCCAATAAAGTGGCCAGTGAGCGCATGATTTCGCTTTGATACGAGCCAGAGAAGCAACAGCAAACCATTCCTCCCTCACTGCAACTCTTTTTGTTGTAAGCTTAAACTGGACATAATGCTAGTTACTTTCATTTCAGCATACACAAACTTTCTATATTCATCTCACTTCAGGCAGAGACTAACATCAGGTGGTGACACACCTCTGCAGTGCAAGCCATACCACTGACGCAGAGGGTGGGAAGATGTGCTGGAACGCCTCAGCAGAGCCAGCACAGAAGATGGTTATTAAACAGGGGTTGTGAAATGTGGATGAGTCTGAATTTGTAAACGTTGGCTTTGGAAGTTCTGTTTCACTTTTCTCATCTTTAAAAAATGTATTTTGCACACATGAATGAAGGGAAGCTTTGGGCGTTTACCTGTGGCTGTGGTGGTGGTGCTGCTGCTGGTGGTGGTGGAGGCTGCTGTGCTGGACGGGTTGGTGCCCTTCTTAGTTCCAGTGACGAACTCAATCTGAGGACAGAACATGTTGAAACACCAGCTTTATGTTCATGGTTTCAACTAGGAAAATGTGTTTCCTGCATGAGGGTAACAGCATTTTTATCTCCTTTTTGTGTGTTATTGTTTAATCACAGTAATGGGATCAGCTCTCAGTGTCGGCTTTTGCATCACATTTGGCTCTTTTAGGATGTATTCCCACCAGGATGGTCTGGGGGCCTCTGTTCAGGCTCTAGTTTGCTTTGTTTGGTTTCACACACTTTACACATATAGACCAAAATGTCTAAACACTCTGCTCACTCAGTGTGACATCCACAAAATGTCAGCAAGCGAAACAAGAAAGAAGCCGCTCACTGATTGGCTACAACCAACACACGTAAACAATGAAGCAACAACATATTTATACCATCCGGTTTCTGTTTTTACTTTAGTGTTAAAACCATATGAGCAGCCAGCGAGTCAGCGAGGTATCCAACATGTTGCGCTACAGTGTGCTCTACATCGCTTTGCCTATGCGGGTCTCTGGACGTTTGCTTTTACACTCCAGCAGGGTTCAAGTGAACTAAGACTTCCATCTGTTAAGCAGAACAGTTTCCTTCTCTGATCCTCACCAGTTTGAATGCATATTCCCACTTCTTTGAAACGAAACATACTGATGTTAGAAGTAGAGCAGGTTTTAATAGAATTGAACCAGGAAGTGCCAGTGTGAATGTGTCCTTTCAGTCACAGGTTTGTAAAACCTCGGCAGACATGGCTGAGTCGTAATGGGAAAAACACTGTGCAGCTTTAATTCAGCTTGTGCAGACATGAACTAGGCTGCCTGGTTATCCGCTTTACTTTGTTGTTCTTCTCCTCACCTTGGTCCGCTCCTTCTTGGCTTTCTCCAGCTTGTCCATCTCCACTTTCTGGGCCTTTGCTGGAAAGATAAGAAGCAACAATGAGTGCCGAGCTGCGATCACAATGATGGGATGGAAACCGGCTTACCGAGAGCCTCATAGTAGGAGTCCTCTGACCAGCCATGGGGATCAAACATATCCTTTGGGTAGTTGGTTCCCAGCTCGTCTATACCACAGAACTGAATGACCTTCTCATAAATACTAAAACAAAGCCAAGAATAAAAGATTAGACATGCAGATAGTATTTCTTTCTACTGATTCATGTAGCTATTGTGTAAATAGCATGTGAGCACGTGGGGGTGAGTACATTGGCAGCATTTCTTATCTGAGCTGCATACCTCGGGTTTCTAAATTCCTTCTTCTTCTGGATGTGGCTGTTTGTGTCAAAGTCTCCATGGAGCTTCCTCTCATACAGTTTCAAAATCTTCTCCTGTTGCAAAACAAACAAATCAATGAGCACCTCCGTTTTCACTCACTTGCCACCACACACTACCTCTGGCAGGGTGCTAAGTTAATGCAAATAAATGCAACTCGTATGCTTTATCGGCTCTGGCCGTGCTTGCTTCAGTGTGAATCGAGTTATCATAGAAGGTAATTGTGAGAAATATTATTTGTGAGAAACATTTGGTAACCGGGTTCAATGTAGCCGCAGGATGCGGGTATATGTATCCACTGCAGAGAAACTCAGGGGATAACATGGATCAAGCTGGCAGAAAGGAATGCTGCTTTATTAAAGGAGACTTTTCCTGTTGGCTTTTATTATTTTCTTTAAATTTGCTTTAAAATACAAGCAGACAATTCTCCAATGTTGACTCTAGTTCTAGTACCGCTGGGACAAAATGTTTAGAAATGATTAACAAAGTCCGGATCATCTAAACATGGAGTTTAATTTAGAATTCATAATTCAGATCAAAACTTTTTCAGACTATTTATTATTTAAACATTTTACCAAACAAGTTGTGTTAACTGCATCATTTTGTTTTTAAAGGAAAACCAGTTTCCTGTCTTAAAATAAAAACTTTGCTTCCACACATCATTTCGTGGGGCTGTTGCATCGGCCCACCTCATCCAACACCTCTACCAGACTCAGGCCACAAATATAGCAGAATTTTACCAAACCACTCTGAGCTGGCTTCACCCCACATCTATTCTCATGTGTACCGATTACAGGAGGACATGTTGGGGGAACACCAGATCACACAAAACTTCCAGGTTTGTGGGATGTAAAGAATCCACATAGAGGTGATGAAGGATGTAGCAGATGCTCACGTTGCAGGAGTAAAAACTGTAGATGACAACATGTCAGCTTATTCCTGCAGGTCTTTTCCATATCACATCATAACACATGATTTTTGAGGACAACCGTGGTATCCGACGCAGGAAACGGAGCCTAAACCTCTTCAGGAGGGGCTCCTGTATGGGGAGGCAGCATGAGATACATGCAGAGCAGAAGCTTAGCAATATGACAGAGAGAAACTGCTAGAAGACTCTCCCAATGGTATGAAATACTCTTAAACCACGTTCTGCTGGTACATGAACTCCTGTTTTTGTGACCGGAGGGCAGGGATATCAAGGTTGTTTAGGTGAATGTGAATCATCCGTCGTTCCTGACAGACGGGGAGTGTCGGCCCTCAGGACGGACTGCTAAAAACTGATTCAGCTGTGTGTCCTGACCTGCCTTGGCTCCTCCAGAGAAAACAAAACTTTAGTGGAGTTAAAAAAGAAGACCCAATCTGACAGTAGAGAAGACAGAGGGCAGCAGTAGAGCGAACGCAAACAGAAGATGACTCTGTGTACTGTTGTAATTACAGGGGAAAGCCTCAGTAGTTACCTAAATTTATTCCCAACCCTGCAGGGAGCGACTGAAACTGCTAAACTATTCATTTGGCAAAAACATCTGTTTATTTTGAGCACACAAACACCCGAAAAGACTTCTGCACAGATGAGGTAGCTTTCAGCTCTCCATATTTTACCATCTGGAGCTTGGATTCCTAAATTTAAGACATATGCTTTTAGTGCTTAAAGACAGAATTTAGGTCTCTAAATCTAATTTAATAAGGGGTTGGAAAATGTTTAAATGTCCATTTTTATACTGCACAGATATACAAACAAAAAGGATAATTCTATAAACCGGGTTTTTATTCTTGTTACGATAAGACAAACATTGATCTAAACAGCCTAAACATTCAGAATGCTTTAAAGGTTTGGCTCTAAAGGATCCAATGTAGACCAAACGGCTACTTAAAGACGGTAAGATAACATTGTCAAGTCATTTTAATGGTCTTAAATCCTGAAATGCAACATGTCTGTGACAGCTTGTAGTGTGAGTCCTCATTGTGCTGGGAGAACTGTGGTAAACTGGCTTTATTCTGCATTTGACCGTGTTGCCTAGTAGAAGTGAATACTGCAGCTCTGCTCTGTTGCAGCGACATGTTTCTGTGTAGTGAAAACAACTCTCCACCTGCTTAGGTTATGCTTAGCCAGTCATCTCCAGCAACTCCCTAAATCACTGCAAAATGTGGTTGATGCTGAATACACTGAAACTTTCATCATAAAAAAGGAAAACTGCTGTGCTATAGTGAGCGGTTCGCCTCATGTGACGTGTTTGTGGTGGTATAAATGCTTGACATTTTGCGTGGGTACCTGCAGCTGGCTGGAGCAGCGTCCTGAAGGCTCTGGAGGAATCCTGATCTCATCAGGTGACATGTTCCTCACCTTCTCTGAGAACAGAGCTGGCAACACAGAAACATAAACTTTAGCCCTCCGACATACCCCCCAGCTGCACTGCATGTTTTCACATGTTAACTCAGAAACAACTGTGACAGAAATATGGTGAAATAAGAGGACCAACTTCTACAGATGAAAGAGCAGAAGTGTGGAGGGGGAGGTTGTACGATTAGTTAATGTAAGAAAGCGAACACTCGAGGATGATTCATCAACATCCAGGTCTTCATCTTAACTGACAAGCAGTAGGTTTAGTGTTAAAGAAAAGTGTATATCCCGATTAGGGTGTGGCTGTTGTCGGGGCTTGGAATGAAGAAAGGAGGCTCCCGTTGGACCCGTCTCGTTTTGCTGCCTCGTCCTTCATGCATGCTTCAGTGCATCTGCTGCGTCTCAGTTAGACAGAACATTGTTACTTTCGTTTGGGGTTGTCACTCATGGTTTGGATGAGTGTTACAAGACATGCAGGTGAGGCAAACGCAGATTGCAGGAGCTTGTGGCTGCTGACTCGAGGCGGGTGAAAACTTGACCTGACATGAGAAGATCACTTTCTGAAGTGCTGACTTGGTCACAATGAACACTTCATATTAAAAAAGCATTGCAGGGAAATTCCACCAGCACATAAAGCCTTCGAGCTTTCACTTCAAGCTACAATTTTCAGTATTTTATTGTCTGCATTTCAATCAAGTTTCATATATGAAACAAATGTAACATAGCTTACGTGTCATTATATCATTATGTGTCTGCCATTATAGTCTCTTTGGTTTGCCAGTCTTTCAGTGAAACACTGGAAAAATAAACTGGTTTTTAATCACAGCAATGTGCTGGTCTTTTAGAGACTACATTTCCATTTCCGACTGTGTTCCAGGTGAATTTGCTCCAACACAGCAGCACATACAGTCCTTAGAGTTGTGCAGATTTGGGATTGCCATTTTAGAAAAGGAGGTAGAAAAACCAGACTTCATGATAGACCACTTGTGATGAGGCTGCAGCAAGCAGTAGATGGATCATCTGAAGGCCTGGTTGCACCCCTCAGCTCCTTTTTCGGCTCTTGGATGGATTTTCTACCCTTTTCTGAAGGACATCACTTCCAGTCGCTGCCAATCTGCTGTGTAGTTTTTGTTTTTAGTCAGTCCTGACACATCTTTTGTCCCTCACTTGTCCAGTTAGCTCCAACTTTTATAGACACTGAACAATCTTCACAACACAGAAGCAAAGAAGTTAAAAAAAGATTACCTAAAATAAGTTGCAAAGCTGTTTGATATGTGTTGACACAACATTGATTCAGCCTTTTTGGTGCTTGAATGACTGAAATACATTTTTCTAAAAGCATCAGATACAAGAACCAGACTTAAAATACAGTAAAAGGTATAAATCCTTAAGAAGTATAAGTCTGGCTCATGTGAAGGTAAATAAAAAATGGCTCCTTACATCTGCACCGCATTGTACCCATTTTGCTCTACAGTAAAGCAAAACCACAGCTGAACAGGTGGGATGTATTCATTCAGACACACTTTCCAGCAGCATTTCTCTCCAGTAGCCTTTGACTTTATGTCCCATACGTCTGGACGGTTCAGAGGAGGCACAGTGTTTTGCTTTCCATTTAGCTGATATGGTAATTTGTTGCCAAAACCAAAATATGGTGCCAAGCACACAGGTATGCAGGTGTGTGCTCATTTTGAGAGTAAAACACTAAACAGACTTACAGAAAACATGAACATGTCTGACCAGTCTCCTGTGTAAAACAGTGAAAATACTTCACCCTCCAGCAAGAAAAAAGCTTGATACAACAAGTCTGATGACTCAGAGTCATTAGGTGGGAGCTTGGCACTTCATTAAGCTCTCTAACAAACACGGACATGCTCACTCTTTCACAGACAGTTACACAACCTGGCAGCAAAAAGGATTTATATTGTGGAAGCCCACTAATCCATCCAGTACAAGCCGAGATGTACCTATAACCAGAACTTTGTTAAACAGGCTTTCATCTAACCATCTAAATAAATTCAGCAGTGAAAGTTTATAATAAACACCTCCCTTTAGTTAGACAGAGTTAAAAAACTGATGAAAAGAAACAGATTTGGCTCCTAAATGACCATCTGTCTGGACAAAAAGCAGACAGAAAGTCAGGATCTGAGCCCCGAGGGGAGAGGCAGACTGTGCATCCCTTCAGCAAACACACAAAGAGCAGTGTCTTGCTGATGGGACGCTTTCTGCCAGACTCACTGTGACATTTACTGACAGACAAGACAGAAGAGACAAGCTCCACAGCATGTTAAGACCCAGGCTGTGAGTCACTCTGAGACAACAGCACAATGAGGGCGATGGTGCTTGTATAGTAAACTCTTGCACTTCCCTTCTCACTTTCTCCTAGGATAAGAAGCTAGAGAAGCAGAAGTGGATGTAACAGGAGTGTTTCACCTGTGTTTTGTAGCTTAATTCTGAATGGAAATGAATGCATACAGTTTGGCATCATCTCCATCCACATCAGAATCTGTATGAACAAGCAGCAAAAGGAGAAAGTTTCTTTATTTAATGATTAAAAACCCCTCCCTGCACCACTCATTTCCTGTCTGAACTGATGCCTACATGTGCACCTGCTCAGGTAAGGCATTACTCACTAAGAAAAGCCAGTTGCACCTTTATAACCCATCATTCAGCTGACAAAGGATCTCTGATTCAGACCAGATCTGGTTAATGATTCACACATTTACAGCACCAACACCCAACAAACACAGCAAACTCTAAAAGCAGGAATCCAGTTAGCACTCGGAGGAAGACCCGCGTCCATTTTTCTAACTTAGAAGTACTAATGACAAAACTTTCCACATCTCTTTGTGGTAAACAGTCTTTTGAAGGTTTCCTGGACCCAGATGGTGCCCCAGATCAACCTGAAAATCTAATCACATCCTCATTGTTTAATTTCTAACATTTCCTGAAAACCAAATCTTACTCAGTTCGGTTGCCAATGGACAGACCAACGCTACAGAAAACATGCCCCCCACCTCATACTTTTAATCCAGAAAATATCTTCATCATTTTCTCAACTGAGGGCTTTTAATTAAGGAAAAACTTTGCATTTGTAGAAACGAAACTGAATGTTTCTACATGTCCTGCACAAGGAAATTGTGCAGGACATGTTCAGAGGATGACTTATTGGGCTGGATGTACTCACCAACAAGCTCATTAGGGTCCTTTTTTTCTGCTTCTGGTATCTGTAATAAAAAGAAAGGGTGGGTAGAGACAAACAGAGACACAACAGAGGTTTAGGTCTCCTTTAATCAGGAGAATGTACATAACCATTTTTGCTCTATTTAAAGTGAGTCAGTGTTAGGCTGCTGAGATAAAGATGGGTCCAAATTGGGTTTAAAAAACTGGACTGTGAAATTCACTTCATGTGGACCTGAAACCTACAAATCAGACAGTAAAGCAGCAGACAGCACAGACTGAAGAACAAAGAAGAAAAGCTACAAAGAGGTGTAAGAAAGAGAAACGGTAAATCTAAGCTGCTTCCAGAGAATGCCTGGGCTTTGCAGGAGGGAGGGGAGACTCGTACAGCCTTTAAAGTATGCCGTTTGTTTGTGCCAACTCTCTGGATGCTGTCCAGGTTTAGCACGGAGGAACAGTACTGTTATTCACAGGTATCACATCGTCACCTAGCAACCACATGGATGCATCAAAGACACATCCGCATCTCTGCCAACTCATGAGAAAGCTGGATGAGAGAAAATGCATTTACTCTACAGGAAGTAAACAAGTGATCCAACAAACCGTTCAGCTGCAATCCTCAGTATAATCTGACTATTACACAAATCGCCTCAAAGATTAGATACACAATAACAAAACAAAGCAACTTTCCTGTAGAGAATTAATAATCAGCCTCATCGTGACATTATAAATATAACCACCATAAAAATAAGCCAGTTTTATTTCTGCTCTTTCTGAACGTCATGCAGCCATCTGTCCATATCACAACACCACCTGCACTCCTAATCCTGCAGAACGTCTTCCCCGTCTCAACTTGTTTAATTTGTTTTTTAATAGAGTGAAAAAGGCTTTTTTCTGGCACACTTCAAATAAACTATTTATTGTGCATGCATCAAACTCAGTGTGACCTCGTTTTGAAGGCAGAAATATATGCTATTTATTTATTTTCTCAGAAGAAGCACTCCACTTGATACTCAAGGTGTATTAACACATACAAGTACAATGATATAGATGGATTAGTTCAGTAAATTGATGATCTATTAGTTTACCACAACAAATTTAATGATGTTTTGGTCAAGTAAATCATGTGTTTGCCTTATAAACTTATTAAAGTACTACCAAATGTACTTAACATAGACATTTGCTGTGACTCTCCGTGTGTGCAAGCTAAAACTTTCAGTCTATTCAACAATAACAAGCTGTGGTTTCAGCCATAAGACAAGGTGCTGATGATTAGGCAAAGCCCTGGATGAGGATGAGAGTCTCAGTGACAACAGAAGCAACTCTCATTTCATCCCATCGTGTGAACAGAGCTCAGGAAGTTGTGTGAAAGAAGGGTTCATGTGTACACCGACCACCAGTCCCAACAACAGTCCTCATTATCCTCAATTTCCTGTAAACTCAGTATCATCAGTGAGTAAAGACGACATGGACTGGACTGTTTGAATTGTGTGACTGAGGAAAAAGAAAAAAAACAACTAAGAAAGCTCTTTATAAAAAACCTTTATAAACAGGCCGAGTCCAGTGTTCAGGTGTTATGCTGGCGCTGTGTTCTCCATCCTCTCCAGAGGAGGAAACCTCTCTGAGGAGCCATGTTTTATCTGTACCGCAGTTTCAGATCAATACACTAGAGCTGTGTATGAATGTGCACCCTATGCCTTCATTCACCACGACACGAAGCTCACTACTTTCACGCTGTCGGACATCACGTGACTACCGGCTGTAACTATGGCAACCGTAGCTCACTTGAAGTCGTTCCAAATTCGATCTAAAGTCATGTGAAAATATTTTATGTTTTCATGTTATATTTAATTCTTTCTTTGTACTACATGCACTCATTGAAAATGGGATAAAAATATATGATCTAAGGTGTTTGGTTAACTTTTTTTAATGTTAGTGTTATATCTGCCATTGTAAGCTGTGGCCCAAATGCATTGTGGTCTATATTAAACCCATCTAGTGACCATCGATGCTCACTACTTTTTAAAATGCATTGTGGGTCATTTTGAGGGTACTACTTTTTTACTCATACAAAAGGGCATGTCCACAATATAGGGCATAGAAGGCACACTCTATTGGTGTCATTTTTTCTTATTTCACCTTTAAGTATAGACTATTGTTTGGGACCTTCAACATTTCTGTTGACATAAAGCTGATATAAAGTCTTGTTGCATTAACCAGACTCATAAGACCATCAAAAAACATCCAAAAATGGGTTAGAAGAGATGCCTGCTGAGATGCACTACTGACTTACTTCAACATAATTTTACAAAGAACAAAGTACTGGAGCCTTGAAGGCCACATTGGTTATAAGAATATCAAGATCTTTAAAATGCACTTTAGATTTCCTGCAGATATAAACTCACTGATCCCACACAACAGATACTTCTCCCAATCACTGAGTCAAACTGAGTGTGAATGCCTTTTGGATTTCACATTGAACACTGATCCAAACACTATTCATATAATTCTTCCCTTTTGACAAGCTCCTCATAGTATTGCATTTACTTTTGCTGACCTTGTACTTTAGCGTAGTAAAACCCTAGCTAGCATTTCATGCATGAAAGCATCTCCTGCACTGTGTCTCGTGCTGTACTAAAAAGGAAAAACAACAGAAAGTTGCTTGTTTCTTTAGAAAACATTAGAGTTCATGTCTAATAATTGCTAAAACAAAGTCTTTAAAGGCCTAATGACACTACTCTAGAGATTATTCCACTATTTGGCATCCATACGGTCTCTTTTCCATTAATAATGTCTAAACTGAATGTAATAAAGTCCAAAGAAATTAAAAATAGATGAGTTTAAATGGTACATTGAAAAGCATTGGAACTGTGAAACAGCTGGATGTAAGTAGTGGGCAGATAACAATCATAACAACAAATAAAAAGAGAGCAGAGCCCAAAACAAACATCCACTCTTGTCTTTCTGCTGGAAGTAATACAACACACATTGATAAAATCTTTGGTGTTAAAGAAAGATGTCCAACATAAAGCAGTGTTTTACTGCCGTTATTGTTTTTAAAAACAAAAACAAACAAATTGAGTTGTTAAAGATTCTCTCAGGGGGGTGGAAACTAAAACATTTACACTCCAGTTGAGGAGGTTGGACATGTTGTGTTTTCCCTGATGATATTCTGCATATCTTTGGAAGCTGTGCTTTTTTGACTTCATATTGGGCATGGACACATGATGTTATTTATTTCTGTACTAATAATTCAGAATTAACTATTCCAAATGAAAATAGTCATTCAGTTTACCTGAAAGCTGTTTGTTCACCTTCTCTTAATTCTGCCGACAGCAGACTTGACACTCATACGTACACCGGAAGTAAACAAACCACTTCCTGTTTCTCTATGTTTATTTACAACATCAAAAACTACATAATAAGTACCATTTTCTCTTCCATTTTCTATATTATTTTTTAAAGTACTAAGCATATGTTTACAGTATGTATGAGTATGTTTACAGTCCCATGTAAACTTTTTAAGCTTTGCCTCTTTCCAGCATCTCCAACATGTCTGTCCATTCTCCTCTGACAACAGGACGTTCTGGTCCAGACAAACTGCTGCACGATATTTTCTCTTCTTCAATACACTCTCTGTAAACCCTAAACGTGGTACTGTGAGGAAAACCTGACCAGCAACCATGTTATATTCAAAGCCATGTAAACTTCCTTTCTACATGAATCTGATGCTCAGTTTGTACTACGTGACTAAATGTATTCCTGCTATGTGATCGGACAAGCAACTGAATAGATGTGTCTAATGAAGTAACTGTGTGTGGAACCTAAATTGACATTGTGATCTCTCCTTCATGACATGGCACACAAAACAGAAACAAATCCTGTTTTATCAGATCACAGCCAGTCAAAGAGAGGCTAGAAAACAAAGATTTACTGTAACTCCTTAAGACTGAGTCACTCTCACCTCAGTGACCTGAACCCAAGCAGTGCAGCGTGAAGCTCATACAGCTTTGTAGCACACACATATACACACAGGGTGGGGTTAGTACGGGGGCAGCTTAAAGCAGAACACTGACCAACAACACTGCTGGTTGAATGTTTCACTTTAGGACAGCTTTAACACAAAATGCAGAAGAGGAGCAACACAAAGCTAACTTTAAATACAAACCTATAACAGGTCTTAACTACAGCTCAGTAAAGCTGAACAGCAGACATACACAACCCCACAGCACCCCCTGGTGAGCACAATCTCTGAGTCCAATCTGTCTCACAACAGATCCAAATACCTCAACATCATCTGCGTCCCTCCCCTCGTCTGATTCGTCCATTTCCTATAAAAACAAAAACGCAGAAGGTTAACACTGTAATGGTGACATGAGGGAAGACCAGGCCTGGGACCAGGCAGCACCATAGACCAAATGACAACCAGTACCTGACAAAGAGTGGAGTATCAAACTTCCTCCATCAAAGTCTCTAAAAATAAAATCCAGAGTCCAGCACAGACACAGTACCAGAGTTAAAACTGGAAAAGTTACTTTTGTCTGATATGTAATAATGGGGGCTTGTGGAGAGAACTCTGTGTTTGAGGCTATATCAGTTTACATCCTAACCTAAAACAATGTTCTGGTAGTTTTTGGCTTTGTTGTGTGAAATAAAGACTACACAGTGACCGAAGACAAAGCTAAAGCAGTAAAAATACTACTATTCTATTATTGTACCCACTGTCAAAAAGCCAAGTATTTAACTTTATGATCTTTATACAGGCTAAAGTTTAGAGTGCCGTACAGCTCCTTTATGAATACAGCAGTATAGCATCAAAATGACCTATAAAAAGGTTGTGATGTAAACACAACCTGAACAATGCAATGGCTGAAAATGAGACGTGATGGGAGCATTTTCTCCTGCAGCTCCACAGCTCTGGAAGGAATTTCTTTTACATTTAACAGCTAACTCAGTTCATGTTTTCAAAATCATGTTTGAAAACACACTTTTATTCTTTGGCTTTTGTGTTGGCCCTGTAACAAACTGGCAACCTGTCCAGGGTGCGTCCCACCTCGCGTCCTAATGATTGCTGGGATAGGCTCCTGCAACCCTTAATTGGATTAAGTGGTTAAGAAAATGACTGATAAATAAATGAAGTATGGCTGACTGTGGTTTTACAAAATGCCATTTTCTATATTGATTTAAAATGTACAGAGTAGTAATTTTGTGTTGTTTTAAAACTTATTGCTCATTATTTGACTCATATGCCCAAAAATGTCTCCATATCCAGATGCTTTGATGCTTGAAACTTTTCTCCCCCAAAAAGTTTCAGGAAATGTCCTGATGCACTAGCTGCCATTAAATCCACAGGTTATCGTTTTCCAGGAGCATTTTTACTGTCTTGCTTAAAATCCCTGTCACATTACAATAACAGCAAATTAATTAAATGCTCGAACACACACACAAAAAAGTCACCTGTGGTACAAACGGGACTGAAAAAAAACCCCATCTAATTGATTTTAACTGGTCCATTTGTCTTATCAAGCTGACATTTGTCCCTACAAATATTACAGATTGGATTCTGTTCACTGTAATTATAGGTTTCTTTCTTTCTCTTCTATTCTGGGTTCTCATGTTATAAAGACATACATCTGACTTCCCAATTTAATCAGAAATGCAAAGATAAAATTAAATTAAATGTTCACAACTTACTAAATTTTCTAACCACATGTGGAATAATTTACTCCAAACTTTGTAAACTGGTGGTTCAGTGAACATGCAGCAGCCTCTGACTGCGCCGATCTCTCACACATCAAAAGAGAGGCATACCTTTGCCATCCATGGACTGTTTGGATAAATCTACAATGGAAATACATTTTTAAGATGTTGCTTACACTGATGGGTGCTATTTAGTAATCAGTTAGGAAAGCCTCTAGTCAGTAATGTGTGTTTTCACAAGTGTCCCACATGCATAGAAGACACGATGACGTGACAGTGAGCAGGCGTGTGACATCTTTGTGTTTGTGGAAGTGAACATGGACAGTAACAGCGGAGCATATCTTGCAATTTTAAAGTTTCCAACCATAGCCAGCACATTTTCAATAGCATTGTTTTAAGAGGAGAGCCAGATGACATTTTGTGGAGCAGTGGCAGCAACATGTGTACAGAGAAACATGTGGGGAGGAAGTCACAGCCTGGTGTTAGAGTGATGTGAATGCTTTTACAGATAAGAAGTTTATAAATACTTATCAAATAATGAGCAGAACCTTTATGTACATTTATAATGTGCAGATCGGATTAATGCGACCTGGCCGTTCAGACTCAAGTCACATGGCAAAAGATCAGGTATCAGATTTAGGACCACATAAGTGGCCTGTGTTGCATCTGATCTGTGATGTTTGGACTGTTACGAAAAGTTCAGATACAGGTCGGAAATGGGCAAAAACATCAGATTTGGGTCACTTCAGCCTGTAGTCTGATAGTAGCCAAGGCTGAGAAACATTGTGTCCTGAAAGCAGTACACAAACCCACATGTCCAACTGGTACAAAGCTCCACTCACTAAATACAACAGCAACTGCAGTAACCTGATGTTCCATTGAAGTGGGGTAGTGAGCACTTTGTACAGGGATGTAGCATAATATATTATAATTAAACTTAAGTAAAAAAAAAAACAAAGAAAAACTAGATTACTAGACACTATGAGTTCTGCACTCTGATATCTTTAATATTTGTCCAAAAAATCTATTACGGTTCTTCTAAGAGTTCAAATACTGACCGAGTCGCTCTCTCGGCTGTCTTCATCTTCAGATCGTTTGTCATCACGGTCATCATTTCGGATCAAGTCATCGTCACCATAACTATACACCAGGCCTCCTCCACGGCTCCCTAGTGATACAAAAAGTACCATAAAGATCATAAATAACATTATAAACACACATCAACACAGGCTACAACACCTAAGCCACCCCATTTTTCATCAGATGAGTGATTTTCACAGCAGAGGTGTTTCTTTATTTTCCGGCATGACACGCATTTACAAATTACAGCAACCTAATGCAAGCCATTGCAAAACACGGTTTGTGCTTGCTGTCTCTCAATTTGTACTATAACCAAAGTTTGTTGCTTTTTTTTTTGTCAAGCAAAAACCAAAACAGGTAAAGTATACATCAAAACATGTTTACATACATTTACACAATAGTGTAGAAAGTAAGTAAAGCAGCAAAAAAGAACAGAAGAGGGGGCATTTATTGCAAAAAGAAGATTGTAATTGCATAGGCCAGTAAATTAGAAATGAAGAAATTTTTCTGTAAAGGAGATTAATTTAGAAGCATTTCTAGTCTTGATAAGTGATTTGTAAAGAGTTTTAATTCATTCGTGTGAAATTTGTGGTGGATTTGAAAAAATTCTACATTTATGTATATAGTGTTTAGCTAATAAAATTATATTATTGATACCATGGTCAATGATACTGTCATTAATAAAAGTACCAAATTTTACATCTTGTATAGTTAAATTTGTCATCTGTATCCCTTGAGAGCATATCCACTGGGTAAAGTCTCGCCAAAAGGTCTGCACAAGTAAATATGTGATCCAAATCCTCAATTACACTCTGACAGACTACACAATTACCTGCATCCACCTTAAATCTATGTCTCAACAGCTCCTTAGTAGGATAAATAGTTTTAATAGTTTTTAAATGAATTTCTTTTGTTTTGGAAGTAAGGGGGAAAGTCATATATTTACATTTAATCTTCCTTATTTTATTCTTTGTAACATTTCTGAGGATATAGTCCCTTCTAATAGGGTTATTGGCGTAGTAACACAACTGGGAATTTCTTATAAATTTGTTGTTGCATTTGTAGTCCAAAAAATTAGCATAATTTATATAAAGATTTCTCAGAGCAGGAGAGACCTTGGTATATATTACATCCTGTTTAACCATAGTTAGAAGTGAGCGAGGGAAAGCTTTGATAATTTTTTGGTATTTTGTCTGGGTACAGCTTATTTTAAATTTGGCACAGAATTAAGCATGTTGCAAAACATTTCCTTCTTCATTGACAAAGTGGGCAATAGCCCACACCCCTTTAGAGATCCATCCATCCATTTTCTACCACTTCTCCCTGAACGGGGTCGCCGGGAGCCAATCCCAGCTGACATCAGGCGAGAGGCGGGGTACACCCTGGACAGGTCGCCAGTCCATCACAGGGGCCCCTTTAGAGGACCATCCATCAGTAAATACAGATTTCTGACTCACCAGAACATACCTATTGTTCCATATTGGAGTATTGTGTGGGGTAAAGTTATGTTTGAAGATAAGTTTCCAACAAAGAAGGACCTGTTGATGGAATTCTGACCATTTCACTGGAAGTTTAGTAAGATCAAAGTCGCATCTCAAAAGAAAATCAAGGCCACCTAACTTTTTAAACAACTATAACCAAAGTGGATTCCAGTGTTGGCCCAGTCAATTTTACGACACGGCATTTTTTTTAAAGAAAATATATCAAGTGACTAAAGTTAATTACTTTAGTTCAATAAAGTACCCTTCCTCAAAACTATACACACGTTTAGGATACCGAGTTGTAGGTGTAAAACGCAGTTCATCTAAAACACAGTACCAGCTATACAAATATAAATGTGTTAATTGAAAAATACTCACGCATCACAAAAAATAATGTGAGGTATAAATTACATTGGCTTAGCTAACCGCTAATGTCAGCTAGCACATAAGTTCTGAGATCAACAACGCACTGTAACAGACAGTATCTTATAGTAGCTAAACCCACCAAAATGATTAGAAACTATTCTAACATACCTGTTTCTTCTGGTTCAGGGTCAGAATCAGGTTCCGAATCATCTCCATACTCTGCTAAAGAAGAAAGGAGAGCACTCTTTTTACCGCTCGCCATTACTGCTCCTGTAAACTCTTGTCGCAGGGTAAAGACGTCATCATTACGGCGGTACGCAGTGAGCGGCGTTAACGACCTCGCGCGTAATGCTGGGAGATGTAGTTTTCTTTTCTAAATAATACATCGTGATTTATATAAACATATTATAAATCATCCACGTCTCAAACAGCATTATTACACGAGAATATGGGTATAAATGGCCTTAAATAAAGTTAATCAATGCTAACAAAATTAAAAAAGAAAATAACCTTAGGCAGTAGGCCATGATATGGTGTCCCAGTTCATGAATTCTAAAGGTTTGTGCAACTTCTTAAATTAAGAGCCACTTTAATTGACTCTATTAAAAAAACAACAACTGTGCATAATTTTTTAAAGAAAGTGAGATAAATGGGCATAGAATAAAACAACTGCAGCTGGAAGCAGCATTAATTGGTAGCATTGTAATTATACTATACAGTCATTTGGCAACCTACATATGTTAAGCAGACATTTTAACCATAGCTATTAACTTAATCTAACATGCATGTATTGTGGGTGGGAGGAAGCCGAAGTACCAGGCTGGGAACCCACGCATACCTGGACAGAACATGCAAATTCCACACAGAAAGGCCACTGGACAACCCTCCCCAACCTAGGCTCAAACCAGCAACCTTTTAGATGTGTGGCCACAGCGCTAACCACTGTCCACCATGCTGTCTTACATATAACTGTGTATAAATAAATCATGTTACCATTTGAAAGGCTGTAGAGCCGGATAGATTTTTTTATTCATTTATTTTTGTGATGTGAAGAAAATCCTTGTTTTTGCCATTCAAGCCGTTCCAACAGATAAAATGAACAACTCTGAAGAAATCAAACATTTGATTTAATCTCCATTTACATATGATGTAAGTAATGGTTTTATGATAACTCTTGTGGAAATACTCCCAAAATCAGTATATTCCACCATCTGAAAAAAATGATACCTGGTGGTGCTCAAGCAAAATCCAACATTGTAATAACAACTCTTTCACTGACAGTCCTCTGCACACATCTAAATCACTGTATTCTTCTGTGTCTTCTTATTCGTCTCCTCATGCCGGCTGCAGCAGCATCCAAACAGCAGGGCAAAGAGTGCCAGAGACAATATTCCCAACACAAACACTCCAATGACCACAAAACCGCCCAGTGCCCACGGCTCCTGCTGCAGGCGATACAGAAACCAGTCCACCCAGTCCTCAGGTGGCACTGTGGGTTTCTGGTGTTCGAGCACACTGTGCAGGAAAACAAAACAATAAGAGGCTTAATTTCCAGAATCCTCTAACATAACACCGTTATTGTCGCTTACAATGCTTTGTCAAGCCAGCACGAAATACTGATCAAATGTCTGATTAGTTTATGTTTTATATTAGAAATCTCCACAGTAATCAGCTGATGTTACAAGCTGTTTGTAACTTAACCACATCCCTATTCAAAACTCACCTCAACACTGCCATGTCCCCACTAAATGATCCTGTCACGGCTCAGTGGCTCCCATACAGGGTGTGAGTATACAGCTTCTGTTCTGGTTTACACAAACCAGAACTATCTAAACAGCCCTAGTTTACTATCACTTGATGCTAAAAGAAAGCATTCTTAAATCCCAAACGGTTCCCGTGTTGCTTCGGGGAGGGTATAATTGTCTGTGTGGGATTTCCAGCTAAAAACAACTTCCCCTAGTTAATGTTTAAACTCGGTTGAACAGTGCTGGTGACATATTTCTCTGATAAGCCTTAGATCAAAGCTCCGTTACTGGAAAGATGATCTAATGTTATTAACATATGCAGATATTTAGTTGCTTTAATCATGAAGTTGATATTTATTTTTAATAGCTTTATTTTACACAATAATACACAGAACAGCTGACACACTTGTTTTTAAACAGAATGCCTGCAATAACCGAGTCAGCAGGGGGCACCAACTCTTTACAAACAAACCTGCTTTCTGTTAAACACATGCAACTTCAAGTCCACTACATATACACAAGCTGGAATGTTGTTTTCCACAGCCCTGACACGATTCAGGACATTTACATCTGTAATAAAAGAGCATCTGTTAGCACAGAGCAGCTTGTTACCATATCTTTTCATCCAGGAAACGCCATCACACAGCGTTACATTGTCCTGCTTTGTAATGAATCGTGATGAGTTGTGTCGCTTTGCTGATTCATATGGATTCCAGTGGCTTGGCTCATTGGATGCTGATGCTGTCTTTAACCCAGTATTGGAAAGATCATGACATTGAGTTCCCATCCTTACCTCTGTTTGACACATTTAACCCTGACTTCGCTTGATCCCTTCAAATAAATCATTGACTAAAAAGAATCACTTGCAGCTTTGATTAAAGTTTTTTTTCATCGCGTGAGTGATCATTTGACAGACTGAAGACAGGCTCGTGGGTTTTATTTGTTGTTGGAACAATGTCTCTGCCTCATTGTCAGACCACCAGAGGTTGAACTCTGGAGGTGTGGTATTTGGGCTTTCCGCAGCAGCAGCAGTGGATGCAGGAGAGCAGGACCATGAAGAAGCAGGTGGCTGTAGGAGACACAGGTGACAAAGAGCAGAAAGAAGTCACAATGTGCATAAATGATATTTAAGGCAGCTGCCATCTATACTTTATGTGAACACTGGTTCAAATATGGATAGATGTTGATTTTGTTTATACAGTAAACTACTGCATGACTGGCACTCATGTGTTAGCTCATTACTTTGGCTGTAAAGTCATTTTGTGTTACTATGCTGTGGGTTTACGAGCCCATGTCTTTGTTCCAAAAGGCAAGTCAAGATGAGGTTATTGTTTATACAGTGGCACAGTTACAATATTCAGAAACAGCTTTAGAAAGGCTGAAAGCTCATGACAATTGATATCTTTTGGATGTGAATGTTACACACTGTGATGGACTGGCGACCTGTCCAGATGTACCCTGCCTCTAGGCTCTAGCTTCCCCGCAACCCTGATTTGGACTAAGTGATATAGAAAATTGTTGGAGGGCAGAAAAGCAAATAGCTAGTTCAAGGTAATTAAATCATGTTTCTGTGAGTCTTGTAAATACTTTGGCAGCACATTTCTGATGTTTGGCTTGCATCAGTTTGCAGCTCATAATTAAGTCATACTAACAATCGAAAACAAACTCACCAACAAAAAGGATAAGTACAAGAAAGGCCCCCAGCTCCAATGGGCTTGCATCTGGGAGACCCTGCAGCTTGGTCAACACCCTCTGAATGATGTCCATAAACTCTTCTCTCACATCCATGCTGGCATGTGGATGTGGGTGGTGCAAGGCAAGAGGCAAAAAGGTCTCTGTTCTTCTGGTCAGGGAGAAAAGAGGACCCCTGTACAACTGGATACAGTAAGACAATACCCTTAATACTTGAAAATGTCAAAGATCTTTTCCTCTTGAACTCCACCTTGTACGACAGGGATGCCAAACAACCACCCTGTAATTACAAATCCATTCTAGTAAATACTCTAGGTTTCGATAAGAGCGTTCTAGCACCTCTAATAAGTCCACTAATCGACTTCCTGTAAGTGTTGGCGTATGTGTGGACAGGCATAGAGGACTGTGGCCAGACTGTGTGATCCACTGACCCAGGATTGTTATATTTGCATCCACGGAAAAGACAAGCCATGCTGCATGCTGAGCTCAGTTATAATCAGGGCAAACTATTTCAGGCCTGGCATTTAAAGCATGAGGCCTGTCATCACTGGAGCAGCTGTGTGTGGGTGAGATCCCACAAACTGGCACTAGACAGTCTGCGAAGGCGATAAGGCCACGAGAAATGGTGACAAAACAGAACTCACAAGAGAGTCACCAGCAAAGATCAGTTCTGAATGGACTAGCATGTGTCAGTGATGAACACAGTTATATTTGTAAGATCTGTTACTTCTTAATAAACACATTTTAATGACATTTTCTGCAGATCTCTCCACTGTGATGTGTTTGTGATCATCTCAAACGTCTAACCTGGTGTTGGTTAACTTTGCCCCAAGTTTAGATGGCACTTACTGATACTGCTAATATGTGTTAGCAGAAGTTTTATTTATACTTATAATGACCTACTTGACGATTCTTTCCTTACAAATAATTAATTGATCAATCAAAAAAAATGACGCTAAATTTAAAATCTGTGTATTTAAAAACGAAATTGATATAAGTATTTATACATGTAAAGATCTAAAGCTAGCATCTATTAAGCTAACGCTAGCTGTAACCACATCTAGCTAATTTGTGGTTTTGTTTGATAAAAACAAGCATTAATGTTTTATAACTTTTGCCAAATACATTCATAACCCATTTAAACTATAATAAATAATAAAATAAAACCTAAGCTTATTCCGTTTTAAAACAATATTAAAAAATTACCTGCTCCTGCAGAAATTTCTTGTGCTTGCGTTGCTAAGCAACAGTTGTTTACTATGTTGTCATCCTGGTTTGTTTTACGTTGTTTTGTCTCTGTGTACTTTGCTGTGTCATCCCTTTCAGTAAAATGATATCTATAAAGTGGGGGGAAGTTAAAATGTTCAGTTTGTATCGCTACCTCTGTTTTAGGTTGATAGCACACTCACACATTGTCTCACAATTACAGGTACAAGTTTGTCAGATTATCAGTAAATGTGTAAGTATAAGTTTATGACTAAAAAACACAAATGATTGATTAATTCATTAGTAGATTGTCTAGCAATCTGCTACTGATACTTCTGTTTTTCTTTATCAATTCAGGAAGTACACAAAAAACAACAGTAACACTTTGCATTTCACTGCCTGTCATATTTCTCACTATATTTGGTTCAGACCTGAAACATCATTTTGCTGCTGTTAGAGGACTAAACAAATGTTCTTACATTAGTATTGTGCACACTGTAGTCTGCAGCATGAAATGTTTGTAAAGCTTGATTGCATTAAACTTAATACTCCCCAACCTTTCATCTTGAGGCTTGAGGATGGTTCTACTCACCTAAAAGATAATTGATAGTTTTGTATGTTTCATTAAAGCCCCTCCAGCTCTACCACCTGCCAGAAACTGACCTCTGGCCTTCCTCACATTGCATTCCCCATCCTCGTCTTTGTCCCCTAACCCCCCTCTTCCAAACTTAAGGTTGTAGAAACACCACCAGCTTTGCAGCTGTTTACAAACTATGTGCCTCTGCAATGAAGTCCTCCACAAAAACATCCATACATCTCTTTGTAATACTTGAAATTTAATGCACAAATTGCAAAGCAATACGTTGACATGACGCAAAAACAATCAAATAAAAGCAACCTCTTACCTCAGCGGTGAACGTGTTCCACTCAGCTTTTCTCTGAAAGGGGAAATAAAAGCCTCATGATGTTTCACAGATGATCTGTTATCTTGCTTTCACTCTTCCTCTCTGTTTTTCTTTTTTTCTGAAGTTTGTTTGTGGTGCCTGCTTGTCCCAAGCTCTTCATCTAATTAGCCCGCTCTGGTTCCGACTGATGGACGGAGCAGAGCTGAAGGTTAGGACGTAAGCTGAGCCTTTAAGCAGACCAGCAGCCGTTCCTGTATGAGTGCAACTGTTCACTTTCTCCTCCTGTTCTTAGGGCGTATGTGTACCTCGTCCCTTTTCTCCTCCTCCTTCTGGTCTTTCACCGTACCTCTCTCTCTCTGCCTCCTCCTCCAACTACTTCCCAGTCTTCAGTAGTGCTTATGCTGTCTCTCACTCCCCCTCACCCTCTGTCATGTCTGTACATCTGAACACCCATTCACTGTTTTTCTTCCTTCCTCTCTCTCTCCCTACTTTGCCACAGACCAGCTGTGCCAGGGCCTCTTTTTTGTCCTCAGTCACCGTGGAGACAAGGCACTCTCTAAAAGAAGCAGGGGGGGCGGTGTGTGTGTGTGTGTGTGTGTGTGTATGTGTGTGTGTGTATGCATATATGCATCCATTTGGTGTCTCGCCAGCTGACTCCCATGTTTCCTAAGAGCAAGCCCCTCAATGTTTACTCTTCGTGCACATGTGTCCTCTGTGTGCACACGTTGAAAATGAAACAAGAGACGTTTTGAAGACTTGGGAGGTGCAACAAGCTACTCCTCCATCTATATCAGAGGTGGAGACTTCTTAGCTGGAAAACAAAGGGCAGAAAACAAGAAGAATGAGGCTTTGCTGCTGTTTGTTATGTGAAACGGCAACAAGGCTGGAATGTGTTTTTCAGGGTCCTCTGGTGAAAAGATGGCTCCGTTTGGGAGGCGATGTGTGCCACTGGAGGATACTCAAGCATTCCTGGTTAAGCTGTTTCATCTACAAATGACCATTACTCATTTCCCAAAGTTTCATCAGAGCACAGCCAGAGTTGCTGCAGTGGAAATGTGCAAAAGTTTAATGCTTTGCACAAAGTGAGAGACGGTGTTTCTGGATATAGATGCAAATTATGGTGCATTTCTAGTTTGGTATCTTATAAAATGGGCTGTTTTGAAGAGCCTGAAAACTACAGTGGGGGGAAAGAGGCAAACACAGTCATACAGTCAAAAAGATTTTACTTCTCTAAACAGACAAATCAACTGGTTTTAAGTCTGAAAACTAGAAATATACAACCTCCACTTACATCATTTACTGGAGGCAGACTGAACTGAAAAGGCACATGTGTGAAAAACTACACACATCAAATGGATTTGTAGAACCACATTTAGCAGCACTAACTTGATGTAGTTATTATATGTAATTTAATCAGTGTCCTGATTTACTGGGCAGGAATTCTGTTCCACCCTTCTTAACGACAGTCTTTTAGGTATTTAGATATTTGTATTTGCTTATGTAAGCTCACACTATTTATCCATCATGTTAAGGTCTAGACTTTGACTGGATCATTGCAACATTTTGTTTCTTTTTAAGTCATTCTGTCAGAAACGTGCTGATGTGTTTGGGATCGTTGTCCTGCTGAATGATCCCATTTCAGCCAATCATCGGCTGTCACACACTCAGGTGTTATGGCTGCAAACGAGCCCAAATAATCATCCCTCCACTGGTTGGCAAATGGTATGAAGTGTTTGTACTAGTTTGTTTTTCTGACCAAATGTCTCCACACTGGTCTGGTCCGTCCAAGTTACAGACCAGAAGTCATGTGGTTTGTTCAGTTGTAGTTTTGCAAACCTGAGCTGCCTCATCTTTTTTATAGAGAAGCTTTTCTCCTGCAACCATTGTAAGCAAATCATACTGGTTCAGTAAATCTGTTTTGTGAACTTTAACATTTAGTATGCTTAATGAGGCCTAGAGCCTGAGAGTGTTTTAGATTCTGAGTCAGACGGTGTGATCTTGGGAAAAACTTGCTGGGATGTCTGAGAGATGGACTCCAAATTTGGATATGACCTTGTGACCCTTCTTATTTCCTATAGAAGCAATGAGGATTAATTGAGGTTCCAAACACAGACTTTTGTTAAACAGATTATATTGTGACATGTTTGTCATCTATGGAGCTCATTAATTCATTTCAAGACGTGGTAAGAATCAGATCTCTCTTATTTTGTTTTTATTCTTTTCAGTAATCAAAACTGAAACTTAAACGTTTTTCATGACTTTTAGAGAAAGATCACTAGAAAGGCTGATAACTGAACAGTGTTACAGTATGACATAGTATAAATACTTGCTTTTTGTTGCATTGCAAAGACATTAGGGACATTTTAATGGTGGCTACTAGCTGTTTTTAGTGTGTTTTCTTTACTCAGTGGTCTGAAGAAGTTCATTCATACGTTTATGATGATGGAGGACAGTGGCAGTAGATGTGTTCTTTTAATATTTTCTTTAATTTAACGCTTTAAAATTTAACCTAAGAACATTTAAGAATTATTTATTACCATGTGATAGGTCAGAATGATTGCAGTGTAGTGTTCTGGTTACTGGTATTCACCAGGTGGCAGGAGACCAGTATCATATGGTGAAAAACAAGGTTTTGAGTAAGGTTTCTGCCATATAGTGATGCAAAAAGTCTCAGAAACTGTATCACATATGATACTTTTGACCTCATAGGGTTAAACCAAGCTGTCATGTGCACTGCCAATCACTCCCTGCTCTGTTCACCTGTCTCTCATTAACCCACCAGCTGCTCTGAATTCCCTTGATTACCACACCCTGCTTATAAAGCCTTCCTTTCAGTCAACCGTTGTCAGAACGTCTGCAAACCTGACAGAGCCTGTTTGTATGCACCTCTTCCTGACTGAAGATCCGGTACATCAGAACCCAGAACTCTGACCCGCTCATTGCTCCTGCTGGAGCAGGACTTGGTACGAGTAAGCCTGGACTCTTTTTCTCATACTTCCCCATCAATTCTGCATTTGTCTGAAAATCAACCTTCTTAAAACATGATGCAATTGTGGTCCGGCTGTCTGATTCCTGACAGTAAACATGTCATTTCTTTATTGAGACAGAATTTATCTCCTTGCTAAAATGTACTATTATATATACCAAAGTGGTCTAAACTCTGTGATGGACTGATGAACTGTCCAGGGTGTATGTCCCTCTCCCCATGATGATCGCTGGTAATCTCCAGCTTGAATTAAGCAGCTTAGAAAAATGAATTATTTAGTCTAAAAACTATTAAATGCATGAAAAGAAATTAAAAGACTAAAATAAACTAAAAGCAATTCAAATATTTAAAAACATTCAAAGAAATTAACAGATTAAAACAAGCTAAAATAAAGCTATTATACACTAAAAGAAGAAAGCTAATTCAGACCATTACCAAGCTTAAAGCTACAGTAACTTCATGGTACCATGTACCATCTCAGCCCTGTTTACAAAGATTCAAACTTTACAGCAGGGGTGCCCAAGTTCAGTATTTAGGATCTACCATCCTGCATCCTTTAGAGACAAACCTTGTCCAACACACAGGAATCAAATGACCTCTGCAGAGCAGGATAACAGATGAAGAAATTCAGCTATTTAATTCAAAAGGGTTGGAGAGGAGATACATCTGGAAGTTGAAGGATTATAGTTCTCAAGGACTGGACTTGGCCACCTTCGCTGTATTCTACAGATGTACCATGACATCAGACACGTTCCTTCTGCTGTGTAAGTCACTGTTTTGGTGCTGAGGCAGCTCTGTCCCGCTAGTGATCCTACTCTTTGGTGTCTGGCCCTGCAGTGACGGTGTAATGAGCGGGGTGATATGGAGATGTGGAGATGAGTCGTGGACCCAAATGCAGGCGGGGGACAGGAGGCAGACGAAACACTAAATGCTACGCTTTTAATCTTGGAACAAAGGGAGCATAAACACAGGCAAAACAAGAAACACTACAACGCAACTAATGGAGACTAGAAAGGCTAAACAGAAGAAGACTAGGGCTGCACAGTCTCACAGCAAGAAGGTTGCTGGTTTGAGCCTCGGCTGGGGCGGGGGTCCAACCAGGAACCTTTCTGTGTGGAGTTTGTTAGCGTGGGTTCTCTCCGTGTTAGCGTGGGTTCTCTCCGGGTACTCTGGCTTCCTCCCACAGTCCAAAGACATGCACCTCGGGCTGATTGGAGACTCTAAATTGTCCGTAGGAGTGAGCGTGTGCGTGAGTGGTTGTTTGTCTGTGTGTGTTGGTCCTGTGATGGACTGGCCACCTGTCCAGGGTGTACCCCGCCTCTCACCCGATGTCAGCTGGGATTGGCTCCAGCCCCCCCATGACCCCGTTCAGGGAGAAGCGGTAGAAAATGCACGGATGGATGGATGAAGAATATTGATTTAAAAAAAAGACTAATGAGCCGCACAAACAACAGAAACCAGGGAGTATAAAGACACAGAAACAAGACACAGGTGAGGTAAACAATCAAACTGAAACCAGGTGGAACCATCCATCCATCCAGCCAATCCCAGCTCACAACGAGCGAGAGGCAGGGTACACTCTGGACAGGTCCAGACCAGTAATCAGACCAGAGTCCAGACCAGAGTCCAGACCAGTAACCAGACCAGAGTCCAGACCAGTAATCAGACCAGAGTCCAGAC
>JBAMHV010000023.1:17737816-17760052 GCA_037177535.1 Pseudomugil gertrudae
AGTTAATCTATAGGCCAGACCCTAAAAGTAGATTCACACTACACTTATTCTTTAAGTGACTAATAATATAAACTAAAATAAACTAGTATAAATGATTATATATAAACTACAAAAATGAATGAATATAACATATACCTAAAATATTTCCTACAGGATGCATAGGTGGAAGATGGTCCTGGACAATGTGCAGAGACTTTGCGGATCGTATACTTCTCTTATACTAAAGTATTTTTAAGTCACAGCTAAAGCTAAAATGAGATGTATAAGAAAAAGAGCAACATAGCAAAAGTGGAACAAAATTAAATGGTTCTTGCTTGGTTTTCTCATTGCGTTTGTACTTTCCTTTTATTTCAATCAAATGACACTGACTCAAAATCCGTTAATAATATTGCATAAAGAGGATAAAACATAGTTTTTACATTGCACATGCGTTGGCCTGTTTAAGTATCCGCGCACATGTTTGTTTGGGCTATAAATGTTTAACACAATTGCCTACAGTGTATTCAATATTTTATTTATTTAATTTACTTATAGAAATACAAATAAAACCGTTTAATCATTTTCTGTAAAGTCTTGTTCATGTCGACATAGTGAAACATTAAAGTGCAGTCGGAAATATATAAGTTATATAGTTGCTTTTTAAGCAGCATGAGATTTCAATCCAATTAACAGGAAACTAAATAAAATAATGAAGTTCAAATGTGATATTTTGACATGTATCTTCATTTCTCTATTCCAATTTAGTCTGAAAGTGACACGAATAGAAGAATAGCTGTAGGTTATGAGCGGTACATGAAGGCACCGCGCGCGTGCTGCTGAAAACAGAGGAAGTACCGTTTCCGCCACATCACCGGGATTCTGGTCGAAACACCGGGATGAACCGGTGCTGGGTGGCTGTAGGGTGGAGATGAGAGGCGGGAGGAACTGAGGAAAAAAACACAGAGCAGCGGGAGGAAAGAGGAAACGCGTCGCTCCACTCAGCACGTCACATCACCGAGAAGGGCTCGTGCGCAGCTCCGGCTTCAAAGAGCCGCCGCTGAGGATCCTTCCTGCTGGAGAGGGTTGCTTCTGCTGGGCTTTTTCAAACCAAGCTAGACACCCATGCTTAGCTCAGGGAGGATGGAGGAATTCGTAACCGAAGAGGAAGAGCCGTGGTACGACCAGCAGGACCTGGAGCAGGGTAAGACAAGGCACCGTCCCCTGTGCCCGCAGCATCCCCTGTCCGCTGCTGGCACCGGAGGGTCAGCTGCCTCTGAACAAAGGCTTTCTGTTGTAGCGAGAGGCAGCAGAGAAGTCCGTTACTGCTCTCTTTTAAAAATGCTTAGTGTAACTTCATAAACGCTAAGGTTGTGCTTTTTATGAGAAAAGCATGTCAAGCTGGGCCTTTGCATCACCGGAAACTGTCAACATCAGACGATGTGATGCACCAGAGATGCAAAGATTTTCCTAATGTATAATTAGATAATATTACAAATGAGTTTTGTTCATATCTGTGCATGATGTTTTGCATTTTTAAGGAGTTTTACTCATCATTGCAGGCTGAACTAAATCTTCAGTAAAGGATGAGTATCAATTCTACGAAATAGTCTCTTTAAAAAATTAATCAAAATGAATATTTATGTTAGTATTTTTTATTATTAGTATATTGTAGATAACTGGGGTGGTGCCCTTCTCTTTAAGAAAGGGGATCGGAGTGGATCACACTCCTCAGCCTCCCTGGAAAAGTCTATTCAGGGGTCCTGGAGAGGAGGATCCGTTGGATAGTCGACCTAGCAGTGTGGATTTTGTCCTGGTTCTGGAACAGTGGACCTGCTCTATACTCCTCAGGGTCCTGGAGGGAGCATGGGAGTTTGTCCAACCAGGCATCCTCTTGATTTACCCGTCGCTCTATGTTCCTACCCAGTAGTGACCAAAAGAATGAGATCCCATGTACACACTGCTGAGATGAGTTTCCTCATCCCCAGACATTCCCGGTGTCTCCCTTTAGAGATAGGGTGAGGATCTCGGCCATCCGGAAGGGACTCAGAGTAGAGCCGCTGCTCCTCCACATGGAGAGGAGCCAGATGAGGTGGCTCGGGCATCTGGTTAGGATGCCTCCTGGACGCCTCCCTGAGGTGTTCCGGGTACATCTCTGCAGGGAAGAGATCCAGGACACATTAGAGCAGGGCTATTCATAGGTCCTACGAGGGCCGCAACCCCACAGGTTTTCAATGTATCCCTGTTTCAACACACCTGACTCACATTAATGAGTCGTTGAGCAGAACTTCAATGACTGTTGGTGTGTTGAAACAGGAATACATGGAAAAACTAAAGAGCTGCGGCCCTCGTAAGACCTAATTGAATAGCTTGCGCTAGAGGGATTAAATCTCTCTGCTGGCTAGTGTGATGGCCCCTGCAGGTAATGATCTGCAGGTGCCGTCAGGGAACATCTTGGGAACCCTTCTGATGAGCTGCCAAATGTGGCTGAAGACAGGGAAGTCTGGGCTTCCCTGTTTGGATGGATGTGCTGTTCTCCCCGTGTTAGCGTGGGTTCTCCCAGTGTACTCCGGCTTCCTCCCACAGTCCAAAAACATGCACCTTGGGGATGGGCTGATTGGAGACTCTAAATTGCCCATAGGAGTGTGTGTGTGTGCATGGTTGTGTGTCTGTGTGTGTTGGCCCTGTGATGGACTGGCGACCTGTCCAGGGTGTACCCTGCCTCTCGCCCATTGTGAGCTGGGATTGGCTCCAGCCCCCACGCGACCCCGTTCAGGGAAAAAGCGGTAGATAATGGATGGATGGAGAATGTATGAAAATGTTTAGAAGATGTGGAATTTAAAGACACGGACGCAGTAGGGGTGCACAAACAGTCCTGCTGCGGCCAAATTACCTAGCTGTTAATGAAATAAAGGGTCAAGTCCTTATTACAGTGAAAGTGTGTGTGCATGGTTGTTTGTCTGCTTGTTCGTCCAGCTGTGATTGACTGGCAGCCTGTCCAGCCTCTCAGCCTGATAGGCTCCAGCTACCTGCAACCCTGAGTTGGATGAAGTGGTTTGGAAGATGGATGGATGGAACTCTTTATTGCACATAAGGGCACAGACAGACAGCTACAATGATCCCCCCCTTTGCAGTTTCTCGTGGAGTATGAATGAACAGACCACACAGAACTGCCTCGACAGCAGGAACAAACTTGTTGCTTCACATGGAGAAAAAGAGGGAAATATGAATATGTCTCAGCACCTGGAGGATAACCAGGAGTTTGTTATGCTAAAGGCAAACGCTCTGTGGTTCAGATAAATGATGTTAATGTTTATTAATGTAACATTGAAATGAAATGTAACCTGACATGACTCTGGTTTGTTTACAGTAAAACTAGCTAAATAAAAGCTAGCCAATGTTTCTGATTCACTCGGGTTGAAAAGAAATGTTTATGTTTATAATGCAGTTATAATGCAGGTACAGGTTCATATGTAGTACCTTTTCATTGTTCACAGAATGATTTCATAGTTACTTTACTTTGTTTCTATTATTTTGTTAAATTGGCATCAAAAGACAAACAAATAAACATTAGAGCCCTATAACAAGGGCTCATTTACACATTTATATTGTTGGGAAATTAATAATGTATAATATTGATAATGGTTAAATCATTATTATTCTTTGACAATAATCATACTAAGCACATTGAGAGGTAGAGAGGTGAAACTCCAGCTGAGAACAGCTGTTTGCATGCATACTTCATGCATACTTTCTCCACTAAAGCTAATGAGCTATTTCCACATATTGGACCACAAACACTAACAAACAAAATCAAGAGACACTGACAGCTATTCCAGACTTCCAGCGCTGTCCTCTTGTGTCTATTAAACACTAAATTATTACATATTCACAAGTTTACAGGAGCTGTCCATAAAGTATGTGAGGTATTATGTCTGGGTTTGACGTGCTGACCCAGGATGTTGATGCTAGCATGCTAAAATATACATGTAAGTATTGATAGGTAAATTAAATATTGATATTTTTCATCAGTGACAATTATAGAGCAAATACCCATTGATTAATGAATAATAATTAGTTGACCTGATCTGTTTTTATTAGTTGGACAGCCTATTTCCTCTTATTTAATTAAAAATGATATTTCTAATGTTTGTTTTGACATGTTACAACCATAAATACATTGATTTTAAAGATGTGGTTGACCAATTTCCATATAAATGAAAATGATATTGTCTTTCTAATCTTCCTGTGTATGAGGATTTTGTATGTGGAAATTACCTGCTGACATCTATCAGCCAGTTTAAGATCTAATTTAACACTTATTCAGCTCACAATATTTCCTTCATTGGCCTGCTTAGAATGCACTTTATCCTAATTGTCTGCTTCCTGCAAGCAGTTTTACATTTTGTAGAAATGCCTCATGAGTCATCATGTTCCTGCATCACTTATTCCATTTCCTTTCTATCTCTCAATCACCTGTTCTCAAGCCAAGCTAATTATAATGGTGCATTTCCTGTGGCTGCGGCGAAGTGGTGCTGATGCTGGGATTTTCTCTTGACTGGATACACACATGCAGGCACTTGCCATCATGACATCATAGTCTTTTTTTTTATTGTAATGATAGATGTTTCTTAGGGTTGTTTTTTGAGGCTGTGAAGCAGGAGGATGGTCTGCAGCTAAATAAACCAGCCTGTGTTCATGCAGGAAGCTCTGTGTTTGATGGAGCAGAGAGGATGTCGGATGCAGGGCTTCAAAGTGCTGACTGTCAGTCACATGATATTTCACAATGCTTTAGTTGATGTAGAGAGCGACACCACTGTCATCGTATGACCTTGTTGTCACGCAGGTGTTACTGGCAACATTTTTTTCTAATATTTAAAATGAGGTTTTGTATCAAAACACATTTTAGAAACGACTAAATGTGGCTCAAAACAGTCTAGGTTTGGGTTAAAGATGTTTAAATGTCTGAAGGGTTGGGTGATACCCAGCTTTTACCTGTTGATACGATGCAATTTGTTTATGGAACTTTTTTATCTTAATACCAACATCGATACTTCTTACTCTATGTAAAGAGTTACTAATGTTACTAATGATCGAGCTGGAGACATTTCTTCAGTAAGAAAAGTAACATTTAATGTTAAACTATATTCCTGTTTAGAAAATAACTAAACCACTAATGCGGTAATAATAATAATACACAGTCTAAATACTTTTTATTTTCCTTAAACAAAAACAGGTTTTCATAATGAACCTGTATCCAGCATTAATTTACCACCTATCGTGCAAACATCCAGTAATACATATTACCACTATGCCCAGTGACCCTGAATTGGATGAAGCGGTATGGAAAATGGATGGATGAAACTGTCAGTCCCATACTCCAATGTATGTTTAGGGTTTGGACAAACTGCATCCACTTCATAGCACTGAAATCAGAGATGGACAGAACAAAGAAAAAGCATCAGCTATCCAAAACAAACAGTTTATGGTTATGTTAAAACTGATGCTTGCTGTTTATGTGAAGGTAAAGTTGAGTCCAGTTGGGAATTGTTAAACTGGTTTGGAAGAAGGCCACCCTTAAAGCAGAAAAAGCAGGAAGGATGCCGGCCTGTAATTAGGATGCATCTTTGTTTGAGCCAGAGCCTCTCCTGGCCCGAGACCAAGCACTGATACATGGCCCTGCTAGCTGAGACGGGAGCTTGTAGGCATGTTGTAATCTATGAGACTTCCTCTCTTTGCTCCTGTAACCTCTCACTTATAAGCGGATTAAAGAGGAAAGGTCTTTTGAGGTGTTGCTGATTTTGAGTTTTATTGTTTTACTGAAACACTGCTGAAGCCCTAAATAATTCATTTGTGGCCAGCCAGTGTTTCTTTTTTATACAGTCTATGTTTTCTGGAGCCTTTTTTTGTGGTGTTTGCAGCACAGGAAAGGAGAAACAGGAGTAGTCTTGTTTTCCACATTCCTGTAAATCTCCTGGGTTGTCTGTACCTAGCAAAACAAAACAGCTATGGAAGACATCGCCACGTTCAGCCCTGAACTAAAACCCTAATAAAAGAACAAACCACTGTAAACACTCAGAAGCTTATTATTCCAGCTGGCTCACAGAAGTATGTGAGAGATGTTCAGAATGTGTTCATGATTTCACGCTTTGTGGGTCAAACCGGGTCTGTCCTGAGCAAACACACACAGTTTTCTTGTGGCTTGAGTCCCATCGACTCTCCTTCTTCTCTCCTTTTTTCTCTCCTCTTCCCTCTGTTTTTCTCTGGCGACCATGTTTACTTTCCCCTCACGGGGAACCGAGGAGAACTTATGTTTCTGAAATGACACTGAAACAGGTTTTAATCTGTTTTGCAGAGGGGTATTTTAACTTGGTTGTTATCCAAGAAAACATCTGCGAATCCAGTTTAGTGAAGATATTATTTAGTGGGAACAAATGCTGGTCATACTCTCATTACATTCACAAGACATGTACACAGCAGTGGTACGGGTGGATGGATGTTAGCAAAAATGCTAAAAAAAAAGTCTGATTCAGGGATTTAAAAAGTACATTTGGTTGTTTTGTAATGCTGACTGCAGCATACAACTTATATTATTTTACAGACAAATCAATTGATTTGTTATATCTCAGCTAACGTTTTAATGTCCATGTGGAGGGTTTTCATATCAGGTGCAGTAAGGTCAACACATGAAAGCTCCTGCCTTTTTAAATATTAACAAGAAGATAAGGTCAAATTTACACAACTTGACTATCAAGACTGCCCTTCATAGCTGCTGGGTAATGTGACCAATATGCATCCCAGTAGATCCATGATTTCAAAACTGGGTAGCAAATGAAAATGAACTCCAGTGGAAGAATCCTGGTCATCCCTTCATATCAGGTCTCCAGTCTGGGTGAACTGTTCTAGCAGAAATCATTTAATGTGGTGTTTTGTTGGCCTGGCATCATTCCCACTGTCCATTATTATCCAGTCATCCTCTGAGAGGCTGCAACCACATCTCGCTGATGCGATGCAATGCATGCCGCGGATGCTGCTGAGTCAGAGGACAGTACTCTGACTGTACTCCTCTTACTTTGACTGTGCATTAACAAGAGCAGAGCCCCAAATGAAACACTGAAGCGTTGATAAAGTATTGCAGTGCTGCCAAAAGAGCACTTTAAGAACTTAAATATAAATTTGCATGCTTGCCAGCTCTCCAGCATGCTGGATCTTAGTGGGACAAATGTCTCTTCAGATGATTTTGGTGTTCACTTTTGACTGTAAAATTCAGAAAAAGGAGCTGCTGGGAGGAGCACTGCCTCTCTGCTCTCATGCTGTCCTTCTATAATTGAACTAGTACAGGCTGAGGTGACGTTATGGCCTATTGGATCACTCAAAACCTTATTATAACCTTGCTTAAAATAGAGCAGTGTGCTCCATTAATCCTGACAGTGGTAATATGAATTATGCAAACTCTTTTGTTCTTTGTTTTAAAATAAATGCTACTTTTATCATTATTGGCCATACGTTTTCACTTATTCCTCACTTTCTTCCTCACCTGGGCTTTCTGTCATGTATTTTTTACCTGATGTACTGCTTTGGATCTAATTGCTAGACCTCCACCTGGCAGCAGAGCTTGGGAAGACTCTACTGGAGAGGAACAAAGAGCTGGAGGACTCTCTGCAGCAGATGTACATCACTAATGAGGAGCAAGTGCAAGAGATTGAGGTATGTGGTATGGAGCTATGCAAAGAAAGTGGAGTTTCAGATTGAATGTTGGTAATGACTTGTGAAAAAGACGTTAGCGATAACATAATTAGCATTTTAATGATTCCTCATGTCGACCTTGATCCAGATTGATGAGCTCCAGGTGCTAACTGGGTCTTAGAAAGAATACAGAGTGCAGTTTTATGTGCTTCACCGACAGTTTGAAATAGCCCTCTGACTGGTGTGTCTGAGCCAAAATGTCTGTTGTGACACACTCGTTAGGTGTGCTGCAGTGTGAGACTGCTTTTTTCCTTACACTTCTTATTAACACTTATTAGGACTGGCAAACTCACCCTGCAGATGTAGATCATGTCATATAGCTGAATGTATCAGAGCACTTACCAATTTACCTCAAAGTGTGACTGCTTCAACAAAAATTCAAGACAAAAGAGCACGTATTGCTGTTTCTTTCAAGCATCTCCTTTCATTTGCTTATCAGTACTTGACAAAGCAACTGGAGGTTCTTCGGGACATGAACGAGCAGCATGCCAAAGTGTACGAGCAGCTGGACGGCACAGCCAGAGAGCTGGAACACACCAACCACACTCTGGTGATGGACAGCAAAGCCTCGCAGCAAAAGATTGAGAGGTGCCAGGAACTGGGAGTTCTTTCTTTTTTCCATCTTCAGTTTCTGAATAGCTTTTTCTCTTTCATAAACATTTGCGTCTCTTATGCGCCAGGTTGACGGGGACTATCGACGCTTTGCAGAACCAGGTGGAGTCTCTGTCGGGGCAGGTGGACCAGCTTCGCTCTATGGAGCAGCTCAGAGTCAAAAGGGAGAAGAGGGAGCGCCGTAAAACCATCCACTCATTCCCATGTCTGCGGGAGCTTTGCACAGCACCCAGGTGTGTATGTCATATCTGCCATGATATTACACAAATCCCATAATGAAACACAAGACCGCTCAATCCAGGGTTTTTCTTCTTGTCAGCTATGAGGATGAGTTTGTGGTGGGAAGGGCAGAAAGCTTTACTGTAGAAGCAAAGCGTCAGCCATTTGAAGAGGAAAACCAGCACCTGAGGGAGGCGGTGTCGGCTCTGCGAGCAGCCGTCCGGACCGAGAGGGGCCAGAGGGAAGGAGTGGAGAGGGAATGCAACCTCCTGATTGCAGAGTTCTCCCGGCTGCAGACACGGGTGCAGGTAAAACGCTGGTTGATGACGAAGCTGCAGTCCAAGGCTGCAGATTCTTGAGTTGCTCATATTTTTCCACTGTTTCAAATCTTAAGACAAATGTATTGGTAACGAAATATAAATGAACCTTTTTGTTTCTGAGAGAATGCTGATGGCAGAGTTTTTATTAAACTTTACACCTTTAGTTCCTGAAATGTAAAAAACAAACAAACAAAAAAACTCAAGTTTGAGTAAAGGTTTTACTCTAAAGTGATAAAATAGGTGTCAGAAAACGGGCGAGAGGCGGGGTACACCCTGGACAGGTCGCCAGTCCATCCAGATCTAAAACATCAATTGTTAATAATATTTTAATACATTTCCAGCTAGAACAATATTAAACAGAGTTGCTGATTTATTCAGTATTTTTCAGTTAACATAACAAAAAGTGAAATATATGTTATGAAGTGATGTAATAGTGGTTTCTTCTGCATGCAGAGGAGAACAGCTTTAAAATGGCAGTTATACCGCCATGTTTTCTGTCGTCACATTAAACTAAAGTGTTTACTTTTCATCACTTCATGTAATCTGTAAATGTATTTACTGGTGTGTTTACAGTCAGTAAACCTGTGATAAATGTCTCTGCTGCAAAAAAAGCAAAAAGTAAAGTAATCAATATACTTTATTGGGGCAATACTGGAGAGAAATGAGGTGGGCAGATCATTTTAATTTACTTAGCTCTGATCAATAAAAGTAGAGGTGTCTGAATATAATTGGCATACTGATATTATCAGCATTAAAATGTGATATCGGCATTGCTTTTTACTGTTTTTGAATAAAGACTTTTACACAACATGTACATATTAAGTATCAAAATCTCCTCTTACTCAAAATGACCAAATATAAATGATATCCTGTAAAGTTTTCCAGATATGTTTGTTTGTTTGGTAAATCTGGCACTAAATCCTGTGACTGTGACGTCATCACTTGCAGCACGAGGACCTTCTTACTTACAAAGAAGTCTCAATCTGGAGAATACAACCATTTTATGTGCCAACAGAGTTTTAATTCTGTTTAATAAAACCTGGTGATCCACTGCAGTGTTTCTCAACCCTGGTCCTCATGTACCCCTGCAGAGGCAACCCTACTTTAACACACCTGAATGGAATAAATGCTCGTTAACAGGCTGCAAAGATTCATTTGAATCATTAAACCATCAGGTCTCATGATGAATTTACTGGGACCTGTCCCGGGAAGACCCACTGACAGACCTTTGGAAATACACTGTAAGCTGAATTTGGGGATTTTGTGTTTGTTGGCAGGATGCTGAGAGCTGCCAGGCAAGAGTTCGGGAGCTGGAGGGGGAGCTGCAGGAGCTTCAGCAACTACGTCGCGCTCGGACTTTCCTGCTGGGCGGCGAGGACGACGGCGTGGCCCTCACCCAGACTGTGCTCAGCATCACCCCAGAAACCGACACGTTCTTAGAGGTAGAGGAGGGGGAGACCGGAGGAGGCGTGAGGGAGGAGACTGAAGGCGGAGGAGGTGTTGGCGGTGAGACGTTACCGGATTCTAGCCCTGTGAGGAAGAGCTGCAGCGACACTGCTCTCAACGCCATCGTGGCCCGGGATGCGTCGGGCCGCAGGAGAGGCAGCTACGCCCTCCACGCCAACAGTGTGAGGAAGAGGGGGATGTCCATCCTCAGGGAGGTAGACGAGCAGTACCACGCCTTACTGGAGAAATACGAAGAGTTGCTTGGGAAGTGCAGGCGCCATGAGGAGAGCTTGTGCCACGCTGGTGTCCAGACTTCTCGACCTGTCTCCAGGGATCCATCCATGAAGGACTGTGCAATGGGCCCGACTCCAGTGCCTCCCCCCACACCCACTCAGTCACCCTCCACCCCTGAAGCTATAGAGAGCATCAGCAAGCACGTGGAGGCGGTAGATAAGCGCCTGGGGCAGAACACTCCGGAGTACAAAGCACTCTTTAAAGAGATCTTCTCTCGCATCCAGAAGACAAAGATGGACATCAAAGCTACCAAAGCTGCTAAAGCTAGCAAATCTGGTAAAGCTGGTAAATCTGGTAAATCCAGTAAACACTAAATCAAGATGAGTTATGTAAGTGCTTAAGTCTTTAAACATTGGCTTAATAGAGGGTGCTACTACAAATGTAGTGAGGGTAGTTTTAAAACTTCATTATAGTAACACTGGTGGAGCAGTGTGTCTTTACTGAACATCACAGTTACACCAAAGGTTCAATTTTGACTAAAAAAAAGAGAAATTCTCTCTTAAGAGGCATGAAAACCTAAAATGTAACGTTAACACAGAGTATACCAGATGTGTTCCTGTTAAATGACTTTACTAACATTCAAATGATCACAGTATTACATAGGTTGACTTTCTGCTTGTTAAGGGACAGTGCTGTTTATGTTTAAATAACCTCATGGTGCTAATAGTTCTGCTACATATAACACGAAGGACATGAACATTGCTGAACATTTAAAATCAGGATCAGGTGTCTGGATGGTCAAATGTAAGTTATAAAGAAAAAATAATAAACGTTTGAAGCAAACAATAGCAGAGGATTGTTTTCCATCCATCTGATCATCTTTCACAGCTGAATGGTGATTATAAAAGAAATGCGGGATCCCCTCTGGTGGCCGGGGAGAGGGAAGTCTGGGCTTCCCTCTTTAGGCTGCTGCCCCAGAAATGGGAACTTGTGTGACACATTTAAGGTAAAAAAATTACTTATACAGTAATTGTACAGTTATACAATTACTTACAATACAATTATACAGTATTATTTAAATAAGGTGTTGAGCTTTTTGTCCCTTATTATTAAGTCAACTAAACAAATTCCTGCAAAATGCCACATGTAGCATTTTGCATTGTTTACATGCATCCTGCATGTACCCCCTAACCCTAACCCTGCAGGAAATCACATTTAATTTCACCCAGTCTCAACATTTTTAAATCAACTCTTTTAATGCGACAAATCTCTGCTATATGAATGATAAAGATATTACTTATAATATGTGATAATTTGATTAAGTATGATCATCCCAGTAAATGCTACAAAGCTGCTGTCATAGAGACCAGTTGCAAAGGACAATCTCTGCAGATAGTTGTTTTTACGGTTTCTGGGCATTAAAATACTCATGAGAAAGTGTGTGAATGTTCCTGTGAAAGCCTGTGCAGTTTGAGGAACCCATTTTCATTCATCAACAACTAACAGAGAAAGGAGACGAGGAAGAATAGGAACTATGGGTTGAAAAATAAAAAAAGATTGCTTGTTAAACCTTTTAAAATATCCTGTAGAGCTTTTTTAATTGCATACAAATTTTATTTAATCAAGGTTTATCAGACACACTGTGGAGTCTTTAGTCCAGGGCTTTGTCTAACACCTAGCAGTCTTACAAAACTACACAGCTAACTTGCAACATATTGCACCTTTTCCCACAATCTACAATAACTATGCCTTTTTTTTCTCCTATATATAAAGCTTTCTTATAATGAATGTTACAGCTGATATTTTCTACCTAGTTCTTAAGTAATGTTGACCAAGCTTGAAACATTTGATATGTGACACACAAAGGATCTGCTAAAGATGAATGCTTAACTAAGTTGTTGTTAAAGACTTAATTATGAGAAAACTGTGGTTTATGTGAGCTGATAGTTTAGTGTATTTTTAATGGTTTAAGCATAAAGAGAGACTAAATATAAGTTAGTATAGACAAGACGGCATCATACCAGAGCCCTTTATTATCATTTCTGTACTGTCTTATCCATTGCACTTGAAAAGGTCTCATCTTTTGCATATTTAGGATAGTTATTATCAAACTGTACCTGTGCATATTAATAAATGTGTGAATGTTTACTTTTCTTTTTAACTTGTTCAGTGCCTAAATGTGAATATAAATTACCTATTGAAAGAATAAAGCTATTTAATTTGCATTGATTTTACTACCTGGTTATATGTGTATATTATTAGCTAATGATATTTTGTTCTTAACTATTAGTTCTTGGTTCATAGGATCTAATAGTGCCATTAATGTTGAGTCTTTAAGTTATTTCATGACTGAACAAAGACTTATCTTACCATGTTAATAAAACATTCATACAATATACGGGGTCAGCTGTATTTATTGTGTACGCAAACACACTGACAAAAAGTGTAAAAATGCGGAAGAAATGGTTGAATTGTTGAGAAATAAGCCCTGAGGAGAAAAGATAACGCAGACCATACGTCATGTGTGTTTATTTGTATTACCCGCAGCATCGCTGCGTTTACTCAGACCGCGTGGCCTAATGGATAAGGCGTCTGACTTCGGATCAGAAGATTGAGGGTTCGAGTCCCTTCGTGGTCGTGTTTTTAAACTAAGAATGAGGTTTTTTTTTTTTCCAATAGATATCGTCGTTACACTTCTATTTTGGTATACGGAATATCCACACAGGACAAAGTAATTATGTATACCGTAGTAGCCACATATGGATGTTGTCAGTCTATGGTCTGGACTAATCTAAATAATCATTCACTCGTGACAAGAGTTACACTATATCCGTATATGTATTGTATATGTATATACCACAGTCTATGGTATATACATGTATGTGTAGAAGTTTGTACTATACCTGTTTTGTAGTACATCTACTCTTCTTCTATATCGGCTAGCAGAGTGGCGCAGCGGAAGCGTGCTGGGCCCATAACCCAGAGGTCGATGGATCGAAACCATCCTCTGCTATTTTCACGTTTTACTAAAACTATTATTTATCCTGTACTTGAACAAGATGAAGACATTAGTATCACAGTTTACTTTGTCACGATTACTCCCATTGAGCACTTATTATAAGTGTGGTATATTACTTTTATTTATACTTCACTCCAGTTCCACTCTGTATTCTTCCAATTTCTATGATAAAATTAATTATTTTAATTAATTAGAAGCAGAAAACTTGAAATATACACCCCAATGTTGTTTCATTTTATTGAACAGAAATATCAAAAGCAATATACAATATGTACATATATATGTTTCAGGAAACATATATATGTTTTCAGGAAACATATATATGAAACAGGAAACAGGTCTAAAATCATTACAAACAATCAATCAGTGAATGAATGAATTAATCAAAATCCACCCGTCTGCTGCTCTTGATTGCCGAGTTGATTTTCTTCTGTTTGAGTCTCTCCTTGTTCCTCTTCTCTAACCTGCACAACAAATTGCACTTCAGACTTTGACATCAGACGTATAAATGTAAGCTTATTCTACAGAATGATACCTGGCTGCCCTCAGAGCCACATCTTCCGCTGTCAGTTCATGGGGCTTCTCACTGGCCTCAGCTATGATGGAGGAGATCTTCTGAATGCAGTCTGAGAGGTTTCTCTGCTGACTCCTGCTCACCTCTGACCTTACCAGCAGCTCCCCGGCCTTATTGATCCGGTTTTTGTTCTGTGGTATTTTATTTAACGAGTGCAGTTTCAAATTAAATAAATGCAAGAAATATATAAATTCAGGACTCTGATTATATATATACAAATCAGACCTTTTGAAATATTTTTTCCCGTACATCCTCTGGGATCCAGTCTGCTGTGTGCACATGGAATCGGACTTCTGCTTTTGTGCTGACTGGGTAGAAATATCAAGCCAATAAAATCAACTGATTCTATCTATTTCACAAAAAAATCTTGGTAATTCTGCAATTTAAGGCCAGTAAAATCTCACTTATAGCACTGAAAAATCACATGTCAAGACCCCATAGCAAACTGACACTTTCAAGTTGAAAATGGAGGTGGGAAAAGGATGCAGGAGCATCATCATGTCAGAGAGGAGCTAACTTTTGGACCTTGGTTTGTGATGATGCACCACCTACTTGGACTTAAAGATGGCCATAACTATCACCTTTATTGACATGTTGACCACCAGGACCACTGCTTCTGCTGTAGGTCACCGTCAGACGGTCTGAGAAAACATAAACAAAAAAGATTTTTTAAAAAGATTTTGTTTATTCATTTAAATAAATACCTGAGTGTATATTTACCAATTGGAATATGCACCCTGATGCCCTGTGAATAAGAACAAGCAATGATATAAAAGATGATGCAGATAAGCTTTCTCCATTCACAAACCAGACTACATCACCGTAAAATACAACACTTTATGTATTGACACGTATATAATTTATTGTTGTTTACCTCCCTTACCTCTTCGTTTGTTCCTTGTGCCCCATAACAAACACTCGAAGAGATAGTCTTGTTAATTTGCCCAACTCCGACACTCCTGAGTCCAACACAGTGTGGAATCACGTTATTACCTTTAGTACTAAGAAGTACATGTAAACGCCGCGCAATGTGTGTCGCCATGTTGAATTGACGTAGATATATTAGGAGTGAGGTCACGTCCAGGTTCTGCTTCTTTGTAGGCCCTCCTTTTTTATACAGTCTATGCTCCTATCACATTAGATGATTGTGGGAAATAATAAATATATTTATTGTTATATAATAGTACAGAACTGAAGCTAAACTGGGATTACATGCTAATCGATAAAAACATAAATTTAGGTTCCACCGAGATTTGAACTCGGATCGCTGGATTCAGAGTCCAGAGTGCTAACCATTACACCATGGAACCACATGGTAAGGGGCTCCCGGGAAAGGCTTAAAATTGTTATAAAATGGGAAAAGGTGGTTTCAATACAGGTATTTATATTTAAAAGTATTTATACAATAAACATTCTTACCATTTCTATAAAATTTTGTCGGCCAAAGTCTTGAACGAATTTTTCTAAAGGGGGATGATATCATTTCACCAATAACGCTGCGATTGTGCGGAATACCGGAACTGTTGTTTTATATTCCCTGTTTCAGGTGCGTGAGATCTAAAGACGGACTAGGAGCCTGTTTTTGGACAACAACACAAAACAAAGCAATTACTTGTTACTATGTGTTATTTTAGCTTTTGACAGTAATAGACAGTAAGGTATGTTGGCACGGTGTTGTTGAGATGTTACTTATAATATAGCAGTCGCATTTGTCACGCGTAATAAGTAATATCAAATTAGCTTTGGGGTGTATCTTTTAGCACTATTGCTAAGGTGGAAAGCTAACCATTAACTCGGCGTTCTGTTACTTTTCTTAAATCTGTTGGCTACACTAGAAAACTGTAAAGCAATAGATAATAAGCCTACATAATATAATATACCGCATTGACTGGTTTTCGCTGGCTTGCTTGAAATAAATTAGTTAACGCCCATTTGTGCTGTTATCATCTTTAAATGTGCCCGAGAGTTGGTACAGATGTTGCTCATTCGGTGAAATCCTCCCTGACGTTATGTGCGCGTTGCTCAAGAGAAATCTATCCCATGTCACGGTAGCGAAAAGTCACAATTACAGTCAGTGAGGGATTTCGGTGTGTCTAGCTGCAAAATGCCTGGAATGGTGGTGTTCGGACGGCGGTGGCGGATCGCCAGTGACGACCTGGTTTTCCCCGGCTCCTTTGAACTGTGGCTCCGTGTACTATGGTATGTTGCTTTTCTTATGATAGATGACACCCCACTAGGCACTAGCTGTTCACTCCGTGTTCTGATCTCTGCTGTCATTTCTCTCCAGGTGGTGTGGCACTATGATCTTGTTCACTTATCACAACGGTCATTTTGATTGTAATGGCAGAGGGGTCCTACACACCTACCTGGTGGGACTCCTGGTTATTCTGGCTCTCATCATTCTGTCACTGTGTGCCATCGTCTATGTCAGTGCCCAAGGTAACTCAGCAGTTCGTTTTTAATATGTTGTGTAAATCATCTGCATAGATCAGTTGATGTAAACAACATTTTAAGGGTAAGAACTAACAAAATCTGTCAAAAATCCTGTGTGTTGTGCAAAATGCAAAACAGGAAGTGTGCAAGACTGGGCCTTGCCTACACAGGTTTAGGAAATGAGTAGGGTACTGTAAGTGAGCCAACTTTTTATATGAAAACATTTATAGCTTTTATAGCTTTGTTCCCAATATTAGAAGCTTCAATTATTAGGCATAAACATATTGTAAATAGTACTATGTTATTTATCATATATTTAGCCTTCATTCATCAGCATTCATATGCTTGAGACAACAGTACAGTATGATACAACACGCTTGTCCAAACTTATTTTATGCTTCTGAGAAACAATTTATCAAAGCTGAAATAGGTCTGAAGAATTTTAAATGACGGACTAAATTGAATATTTTCTCTATATTTGATAGTTTTTGAACAGGTTAAATATTTTTTTTAAATGGATTTTTTTTTTACATAAAATGTTCAAGCAAGTGAAACTTTTAGTTTCAACTTTCCTGCTCAAACTGTCTCTACAAATTAATTTTATACATCAAAATGGATAGTAATATCTTCTTTCACTTTAGCCGCTGTCTGTTTTTAAAGATGTAGCTAAATTTAAGTTAATTATAATATCTAAATTTTGATAAAACAGATTCTACTCAGTTTCCTATGAACCCCTAACACCTGAATTTATTACAAAATAAATATAGGAAAAAATCTTAGTTATTCACACTTAAAATAATTTCCATCTTTAACATCATTTATAGAAATTGTAATTGTAATAAATCTAATTAGGAATAAAGTTGTGTGATTTTGTTTTATTTCTTAATTCGGTTTTATTCATTTTTGGCTCAGGGACCATTACGAACCCTGGCCCACGGCGCTCCATGCCGGCGCTGGTGTACCTGCGAGCTCTTCTCTACATCCCTGAGCTGGTTTGGGCCTGTCTGGGAGCTGTCTGGGTGTCTGATGACAGCCGGGGTTGTGATCCCGCCACAGTGGGTTCTGTCATTGCTGCCGTAGTCGCCAGGTGCTTTTTTTTTTCCTTCATCATTTAGTCTTTTTTTTTATTTCTTAAAGTTTAGTTCTGGTCAGGTAACCTTTAGCCTCTGTTCCAAAAGCTGGATCATCCTGCTGTTCACGGCGGTGGGTGTGGTTTTCGTCTTCGATCCGCTGGGCAGCCGCCGCCCCCAGCAGGCTGCCATGGAGCCGCTGGGAATCCGAGACATGGAGAGCAGCGAGGGCACTCAGTTCCTGTCCACCGCCCGCTCCCTGGCTGTGAAGGTGTGGGAGAGCCGGCTGCGGCTCCTGTGCTGCTGTCTGCCGCAGGATGAAAGCCACCGAGCAGCCTTCTCCAGCATCGCGCAGCTCTTCAGCAACTTCTTCTCTGTAAGGGATGCATTGTGCTCCTGAAAATTAAATGTGGTAAAAACGAGAATCATCCTGCTGCTGTTAACCCTTTTATCATTAGTTTCCTCTACAATAGGAACAGCAGGTATTTGCACACACAAGGAAACAGCAATCCTAAGGTTATGGCCTATCAAAACTCGTCTACAACACTTTCACCAACACTGGCTTCTAATCGAAACACGATTCAAACCTTTATGGTGAAAAGATTTATTCCAACTCTGCTAATGTGGCCCCAGTGACTCAGTCTGTTTGACATGAATCATGAAGGTGCTGCTAGTTTTCATGGAGATTAAAGGAGGTGTACTATCGTTCACTGTCGTAGGCCTTTCCTGACTCACCATTGATACAGGTGGCCACCAGGGGATGTCTTTCTGAGATATTTACCTGCGTAACACTCCTATGAAACACATGTAAAACTGCTCAGGTACGCTTTATTTAACGTTCTTCATTGACAGATTGACAAAGAACCCGCTACAGGTCTGGCCGAGGATCCTTTTAAACCAGACTAAGATAGACGTCAATGACAGAGATAAGTTGTTCCCTTGAGACGGAGATAAATGATTTCATCCAAGGCTTGTACCAGAGACTGTCTGGCACCTTTTATCTGACACAGTCCATCTCTGGATGTATCCAGCTGGATAAAATGGTACCCATCACCATGTTTTACCTGCAGAGCATATGCAGATGTTTTTTAGACAGGAGGATCACATGATCAGACGAACAGGCAGTCCTGCTAAGGAGAGACTCACCACTAATTGACCTTATAGATTACCTATTAATAAGGCCTTTAATATAAGTATTAACGGTAACATGAAATTTCCACAACAGTCATAAATACAGCCAGTGTAGTTGTGAAGATTTACTTCTATTATTTTGGGTTTAATTTCAGACTGAAAGCAGGAAACATGATCCAGGAGAGGTTAAAGTAGCATTAAACACAGTGTAATTTGTGCAATGACATGTTTGTTGTAGGATACAGACCTGGTTCCCAGTGACATAGCTGCTGGTTTGGCTCTGCTACATCAGGAGCAGGATAAGGTGGAGCTGAGCAGAGATCCAGACGTCATCGTCACTCACAGCCCTTCTTCTCCAATCGTAAGTCATCGCTTTTAAAGAAGAAGCCGAACTCGAAATAAACACGTTCTCATTCGTCCACTTTCTGTCTGAAGGGACGAGATCTGGAGTCGGAGTTGCAGAAAGCCGCCCACTGCATGCAGTTTGCTGCAGCAGCTTATGGATGGCCATTGTACATTTACTCCAACCCCCTCACTGGACCCTGCAAGCTCAGTGGAGACTGGTAAGAGCTGTTTGTACGAGTCAGTGGTATCTTATGAAGACTTGGTGATGCAAAGCTCTGTCTGAACATGAACCTGTGTGTTTCAGCTGCAGGAGTCAGGCTGCTGAGTATGACATTGTCGGGGGAGACCACCTTGGCTGCCACTTCTCATCCATTCTGCAGAGCACCGGTTTGCAGTACAGAGACTTCATCTATGTCAGCTTCCACAACCAGGTAGGAGCTTCAGCAGTCCATCTTCACACTGGTTTGTACATTGAATGAAGATTATCTAAGCATGCATGTTGTGTTACAGATCTATGAAATCCCATTTTTTGTGGCTCTGGATCATAAACGGGAGGCCGTTCTAGTCGCTGTGAGAGGAACACTTTCACTGAAGGTAAGCTTGGACTCTGAACCTTCACTGGTGAACAGTTAGCCAAAGCTTAGAAGCTGATTTCTGAATGTTTGTGACGTGTTGGAGTTCATTTAAAACCCACCGCGAGCTGTCTGATATTACCGACCGATATATCAGCATTAAAATTTGATATTGGAAAATATCGTATCGGTTATTACTTTTATTTGTGACTACCTTTACACAACGTGCAAAGTCTCTTCTGACTCTAAATGACAAAATATAAGAGCTGTTTGCAAAGATTTCCCGATGTTTGTTTGGCACAAATCGCAGTAAATCCTGTGACATCATCAAACCACATCATTACCTGCAGAATAAGGATCTCAGGAGGGGACTCGTCCCGGTGTGTTTGCAGACATCCGACTTGCTGCAAAGTGGATCATATTTATCTGAAATTATTTTGTTTTTGTAGTTTTTTTTTCTTGGTGGGGATCAAAATATATCAGTTGATATCATAAGAAATGAACAAAATAGGTACAGTATATCAGATATGGGTAAAATAATATTAAACTGTACAGAGTGTGAGGCTAAAGGAGACCGAGTCACTAAAGATGCAAAGAAAAGATGGAAATCCACCTGCGATTACTTCAACTCCAGAGTATAATTATCTTAAATGCTGACACAGCAAACCATGGTCAGCTTTGATTCCCTGTAGGGTTTACCAGTACTATTACTGGCTCCTGGTTTTAATGAGTTGGCATTACAGTTTTAATTTGATACAAATTATATATAGAAATAAATATAGAAATAAACCAGAAAAAGCTGTTGCTTAGGCTCGGAAAAGAAAAATGTACAAATATGAAGAGCTGCATTCTGGTTTACCTTCATCATCCTCAGAAGTGACTGCTGGTTTCAGTCACCCAAACAGGAGTCTAATAAAGCTGGCTGTAACTGTTAAATAAATGATGTTCCCCATTTCCTGAACCACTCTTTTACAAACAGAGCTCCATGAATCTTGGTATTGGTTTCTTGGAATATGGCATTGTCATCAGTGAAGATGGAATAACCTGTTATATTCAGGTGGTCAGCTGACCTCACACAGTGTTACCAGACCGACTGCAGCAGCTCCAGATCATAGCCTGCCTCACCAGGTTTTTCTCCCACACTTCTAGTTTTTAACAATGTGTTTTAACACGAATTCAGTAGTTTCAGGATTTTCTTAATGTTTTCTCTGCTTGATGACAGTGATTTGACCCTTTTTAAACAGACTACCATCTTTTCCATAACTACTGTAATACAGTAATAATCCAATGGGGGGGGGGGGTCACCATGGAAATGGTACTCTGTCAGATGCTACATGAAAGCATACAAATAAACAGAAATATTGTTTAATAATCATGTTGGTCCCCGCGACCCCGCTCTGGGAACAAGCGGTAGAAAATGGATGGAATCATGTTGGTTGTGTTAGAAACTGAAAGTACACAGATGTAATTATTAGAAAAACTGTTTTAGGTGGTGGTACATCCGGATTGTTCTACAGTTAGAGGGCCTGTGCTGTTTTAGGAGGTTGATGGAGCATCTTTTTGCTTTCATAAACAGCTTTTAGCATCATGATTTTGCACTGTACCTGAGCCAGACCTGCATCCCGCTTAGTTTATTAAGATCTATTTGATGGAGAAAGACTACCTGTTTGTGTTAAAGGCTCATTTAAATCCCAGAATAGCCTTTACTTCTTCCTGTTCAGGTTTATACCACAAAATGTTCCATTTTCTGCATGAAGTATTTTGTCTGTACAGCTGTGGTGTATTTATACTGCCCGCTGTTTCTCTTCTTGTTTCCTCTTAAGGATGAGTATCACTTCCATATTTCTTAGTATGACTGATAACTGTGGCGCTGAAAGAAGGGGAATGTAAACCAGCATGACCTCTGACTGATAGACATTATTTATTATGTATATCCCTCTCACTGCTCAGTGCTGCTATTTTAGGAAGCGAGTGAACTTTCTGTCCTTAAAGTTGATTTGCTGGAAGCAGCAAACCTGGGAAAGTATGACAGAGATGAAAATCCCTCACCTTGTGGGGAAATCCACCGTTTTGAGTAGAAAATATGTGAATCGTGTAGATTCCATTTCATCTTTTGGAGGAGCTCTATAAATGAGAGCGGTGCTGGGTCATAGTGAGCTGTATGCATGAGAGGAGCCTTAAATGCAACAAGACCTCCCCTGCTCTTGCAACGGCATTGAACCTGACACTTTACGATTGAGCTACTGGTCATCGCAAACTGCTGATAAGTGCTGATAAAAGTTAAAGCCAGTTCATTGTAAAGTGTCAGAACAGGAAGTGCACCCTCATTCTGGCCCCTGTCCTCCACTCAAAGCATGGTAAAGGGGTCCATGTCTGTTGTCCATCTGTGCCACTATAAGCAGAAAGAAAACTTTGCATTTTGTCATCTGTTTAGTTCAGTGTTTCTCAAACTTTTTCAGTCTAAGGACCATTTAACCTTTACAACACGAACTCATGGACCACCTGACTCTAAACATCCCAGGAACAATATGCTAATATA
>JBAMHV010000023.1:17875925-17887116 GCA_037177535.1 Pseudomugil gertrudae
TGTGGAGCAAGAATAAGCAGGAATTCAGACCAAAGCATTGCGGTTCTACTTTATACAGACAATAAATGAATGATTTATATGGTAAAATGATTTAAAAACATCATATATCTCCTTTAATTCTGCTTTAGCAATAATACAGAACCACATCGTAGACCTACAGTACTCTGATCCGGTCACAGCCAGAAGGCTGCAGGACGCTGGAAGCACAACGAAGAGTTCTTCCAGCCTCCAGATTGAGTCTCAGCAGGGATGAGAGATAAGTCCCCCCACCAACCAGGAGCTGGTGTGATGGATGACCCAGGCACAAACTAAACACACTGTGGGGGCCTTGGAGACACACCAAGGCCACCGGAGCAGGACAGGCTTTTCTTTTTCCCTTCAAAGCACAGGAGACGTGCAAGTGTTACAAAAATCGTGTCACGTTTCACGCCGTACCAAGCTGCATCGCTTCACCAGGAATTACTCTTCATCATCACTGCAGGAGATTTAAAGCAGGTTCATCACTGAGCCGCACACACTCAGTAGTGTTAGCGTTGGAGGCAGATAGGTGGAATAACACTCCCACACCATGCTTAACAACGACTTATTTGTTTTTCTGCACCACAATGTGGATCAGATGCATGGTAGAAGTGTCCTCCTGCTGCTGTGGGTAAGTCTGGAGGTAAACACAGTTAATGAAGTGCAACGTTTTAGCGTGACTCATGAAAAAATGCTCCTGCAAAGTCAGGTTATATTGGCATTTCTCCTCACAAAGCAGTGGAATCCGTTTCTCTCCTCTCTGGCTTTGTAGCTCCCAGATGTGATGAGAGGATTTTAATACTCAGCCAGGATGAAATGAAGCCAACGTGCACTACAAGAAGCTGTGGTTTGGCACAAAGAATGAATGGAATCGGCACAAAAGCTCTGCTCACGTGCACATGCTCCTCCATTTCTTTTGGTTATTTGAGTAACAGAGAAGTCGGACAAAGTTATTACTTCAAAGCCCACAACGATGTTCAGAAAGATGACTTCACGCTTTCGTGCCCCCATCGGGACCTCATAAGTCCTGAATCTTCATTTGAACAGAAAAAAGCAGCTTCTCTTTTATTACTCTCTTTATTTTAAGGTTATGGCAACTCAGGTGGTTCTTTTTTAAGCCGCTTGTGTCTTTCCATAGAAGATGAACAACAGTAATTTACACACACACCGTAATGAATAGGCTGCTATGACAAACTACTGGCTCTCAGCCGTCCTGCAGTGCTTTAATAAGCCCTGCGTCCTTTTGAAGACATATTCACTTCATCTTCTTTTTCTTTGTATCAGTGTTTTCTGACCTCTGGCAAAGTGCAGCACCATAAATCTGTGTTCATGATGGAAACATTAACAACAATGCTCTGTTGTTAGTGGAAAACAATCAATTTTGTTTTGTTGCTTTTTAACATTTATTGTTTTCTTTTACTATAAATAGTTGTATCACCTTTGCGTGTATGACCTGGCCCATTCTGTATTTCTATTGCAATGTAAATACCGTTATCCTTTACGGATGTCAGTGTTGCTTTGGTTCAACAGCAGCCAGCTTCTTTATAAAAAAAAATGCCCCTAATAAATAAATAAATAATGAATAAATAAATAAATAAATAAATAATCTTTGTGTCTGTATTTCTATTTTTTTATTTTAGGCTGAGACACTACAGGTGTATAAGGTGAAATTTATAACTAACAGGTATCAGAACAAACGTTCCCAGTTTATTTCTCATATTAAAGCTGATTTTTTTTTAATATATTATAAGTTTTCTTAAATTTAATGATTAAATATGCTAATTAGGCAATAAATATCTAAACATGTGCTAATTTGCATCAATCTGAACACTGGAATAATCCAGATTCAGTGTTTGTTGTATTTTCTTCACATATAGGGGTTGAACGTTTTTATGTGTTCTGCATAAATCAGAAAACACTCTGCACACAGAACAATGTCCATTTCATCATGTTTTGGGAAGAAATGTTCTATAAATCAGGCTGTAAATGAGAGATGAAAAAAATCTTCTATAAAAACGTGTAAATACAGACAGGACATCGTCTGATTTTGGCACAGAGAAAGGTTGCACTTAGCTTAAAACCCTCTTTTTTACTATCACGTTTGGCGATACAGGGTAAACGTTACGTTTGGATGAGATATGCAGTTATAGACAACAACCATGGTGCAGAGATTCATGTAAAAAGGCAAACTTTAGGTGAATTTGGAAGTGATTTGAGTGTGCTTATAAAGAATGAAATACATTAGTTGGCAGCATGGTGGGGTAGTGGTTAGCACTGCAGCCTCACAGCAAGAAGGTTGCTGGTTCAAACCTCAGATGTGGCCTTTCTGTGTAGAGTTTGCATGTTCTTCCTGTGTATGCGTGGGTTCCTCAGACATGCATGTTAGCTTAGTTGCTATGGTTAATTGATCACTTATCACATGTAAGTAACTTCCATGTCACACATCAATTCATCCATCCTAAACAGTGATTAAGCACCTATCAAAGAAACGCTGCAGTTTTAAATATGTGAGATGTCACTGACATATTCATTCATTTTCTATACCACTTAGACTACTTCAATGTTGCAGGAAAGCTGGAGCCTATCCCAGTAACTGGCAGGCAAAAGGCAGATACACCCTGAACAGGTTACCAGTCTGGCCACAGAAAATACATACGAAGAGCTCTACTCTAAGAGAATAAAAACACGGCGGTTATTTTAACATGACTAAAATCATACTCTTTAATGATGCGTTATCTGCTGCACCTTTCATGCTCAGGCTAATAAGACTTTAAGTACCAAGCTTAACTATGAATTTTAGTTGTGCAAAATCCCCCATTTCTTTATATTTTTCTTTTTTAAAGTGACCCTGTCAGTATATGACTGCATAAACTGTTTTTCCTTATATAAGTGACAAACTTTCCATAGATGTTGGGATGGTTTCAATAAAAATGAGCATCATTTTGTGCAGCATTTGTGTTCATTATTAATGGGCAGAAAACATAAATATAACCTGGTTGGTTTTTCATACATCCGTATTTATTTTATATTGAGGAACCAAAGTTATAAAACACCATCTAAATGGATTATTACTGACTGAACTCAGTCATAGACACCTTTGAAATGATAGTGACTCCTCTGATGTTCCTGTGTGAGCCGCTGGCAGCATTCCCATACATCAGAGAGCAGCTAGCATTCAGAGACACAGCATATGACGCTGAGAGGAGATAAGTTTGTGTCTCAGTTCTCCTCCTCTCTGTGAAGGACAGTCTGCCTTCACTACCCCTCCCCTCCTGCTCTGCTGTATAATTCATGTGACGTTGTATTTATTGTGCAAACACAGGCTTTGGGAAGCACATGTTAGGTAAGAGAACAGGCTGTGGGGTCAAACACCTTGGACCTGACAGGAGAGATCTTTTACCTGTGCACTTTTCAAAACAAGTCATTTACATGCAGGCACCAGAAAAGCAGCCTGGGTTCAGTTTATTTTAGACACAGACCTTAAAAACACATGAGATCATGTGTAAACAACAACATGGTAATTATGAGACAGGGTTATTTCAGATAGGTGGGAATTATGCTGTATCACAAAAACGCCCACCACAGTCACTGTTAAGGAGGGTTTAGACACACAGCTACAGCTGGCACATTAAAATGTCACTGGCAGGAGCAGGGAACACAACCACTGACAGGAGGCGTATCCTTCCGCCAAAGAGGATATCTAGCTCTGTTTAACTGTGCAGAGAGCAAAGGGTGGAGCTATGTTATTTCATTTCAGTGTTATATCAAGCTGACATGTAGAATTGCACAGGTTGCTGAGAATTTTAATTATAACATCGATTTTATTCGGTCCATGTCATGCATTAATATGGAAAGAAACCGCATTAAGACATGTCAGCTCTTTGCCACGTGTCTATAATGTTTTTAGACCCTTTTCCAAAACATCTAAGTGGTTGTGTTTTGTGTTAAAGCTTTTAAAACGTATTTCTATCCTAAACCTTGTCAGATAAAGTAGTCCACAGCACATGAAAGGCAAACCACTACCGTAAATAGAAACCTAACTTTGACCGAGCACAGAATTGTCCAATCACGGTACGAGTTTTAGCGGCAGCTGATGACGTAGAAGCACATGGCCAATAGGAGCTTGTTTCTGGGTGTTGACCTCTGTGAGCCTCATCACCACCTCCTCGATGTCCGTGGCGGAGGAGTACTATAAAAACAAAAGAAGCTCAGTTTTAAAGGGCAGAGTTGTAAAAACTCCCAGGCAGTGGGGAGTTAGCTTGGAGACCTTACATCGGATTCACAATCCTCCCCCCACTGACGTGAAATCGCCTGGATCTGCCACATAGACGTCTTCTTTGTCCTTTTACAAAGCGATACTAAGAGCATAACGTTTTCCTGGAGTGGACTGGCGGATGTAGAAGAGCCTGCTGTGAATTTCCTCGTAAGTAAAATACTAATGTAACGCCGACAAGCGGAAACAGTTGCGCATTGTCTCCTTTCAATTTTTATCATCCCAATCTGTGACGCCACAGAAAAATAAACCCGAGTCAAAAATATTACATTTGTAAGCTAATGAAAATGCTACAGAGATTGGCACCGACTAAGGTGGCTGTCAGTCCGAGTTAATGTTTTTTATCTTGCTTGTACTACACCCGGAGACAGTGACTTAAGCTAACGCAAAGTTAGCTAACAGTTTGTGTGTTTATTTCAGGAGAAACCCTGAAAAGCAGCCGATCGAGCTAAATAATAATATCTGGTGTCTAGTTTGTTACGTTTCCCTTCCAGAGAAGGGTGCTCGTTATGTTTTCTCCATGGCGGTGTCGTCGTGTTGGACGTGCTCATTATGTAATTGCGATTCTCGTCGCGAGCACGAACGTGACGCTCAGCCCCACTGTTAGCACGGGGAAAGCTCTAGAACAACCCGCTCGGTTCGGTTATTAAACTCCGCTTTTTCACTGTGTCCAAACATGTCCGCGTGAGGTAACCGTAAAAGCTGTGACTATTGACACCTGCCTCCTGTCAGAGGTCAGCCAGGTCAGCCAGGGGCGCGTTTATCTGTCACACCAGGCCGCTGGGGGAACACACAGTGCTCACACTATCTGAGTCAGTGGCCTGTGTTTATTTATAGCTGTTGATGTTGTACAGCCCTGCAGCTTTAGCATCAATGCAGATTAAATATCTCTAATCAGCTCTTTAATAATTCCCTGCTTCTTTTTTTAACCCTTTCATTTCAGATCTTGAACCCTACTCTGCAGGGAGGATATACATTTTGTGTGCAACATCTGCTGGCTTTTGGAGTATTTTATTTTTCTTTTATACTTTGAGAAAAGTCAACTGAAGCCAGAAGAAACCACTTTGTCACTGAAGCAGCTATGCAGCTTGAAATCCAAGTAGCACTCAACTTTATCATTTCCTATTTATACAATAAACTCCCCAGACGACGTGTGAATATCTTCGGCGAAGAGCTCGAGAGGCAGCTGAAGAAAAAGTATGAAGGCCACTGGTATCCGGATAAGCCATACAAAGGTTCGGGGTTCAGATGCATCCACGTAGGAGAGAAGGTGGATCCTGTGGTGGAGCAGGCAGCCAAAGAGAGTGGGCTGGACATCGAAGATGTCCGGAATAACCTCCCTCAGGACCTTAGCGTGTGGATTGACCCTTTTGAGGTTTCTTACCAGATTGGGGAGAAGGGACCGGTCAAGGTGTTGTATGTGGATGATAACAATGAGAACGGGTCTGAGCTGGACAAGGAGATCAAGAACAGCTTTAATCCTGAGGCCCAGGTCTTCATGCCAATCAGCGACCCTGTCGGGGCGTCCTCCGAGTCCAGCTCCCCCTCCCCTCCTTTTGGGCAGTCTGCTGCTGTGAGCCCATCTTTCATGCCACGCTCCACCCAGCCCTTAACCTTCACTACCGCCACCTTCGCTGCCACTAAGTTTGGCTCCACTAAGATGAAGAGCAGTGGCCGCGGTAACAATGGCAACAACAGCAGCAGCGGTAACGGCAGCAGCAGCAAGGTGGCGCGCGCCTCCCCTACCAGTAACCTGGGTCTGAATGTCAACACTCTACTGAAGCAGAAAGCCATGTCCACATCCATGCACTCGCTGTACGGGCTGGGACAGCAGCAGCAGAAGGCCTCTGCTTTGTCCCCCAACGCCAAGGAGTTTGTGTTCCCCAGCCTCCAGGGTCAGTCCAGCCCTGGAGCCATGTTCCCCGGGGAGGGCTCCCTGGGGCTCGGCCCACTGCAGTACAACAATGCCTTTGACATGTTTGCAGCCTACGAAAGCCTCAACGACAAGTCCCTCATGGATGGTCTGGGCTTCAGTCTGGGCAACATGCAGTATTCTAACCAGCAATTCCAGCCGGTCATGGCTAACTAAACTCAACATGCTATTTATGAATGACGAGGCTCAAAGTGAAGGAAAAACAATGAAAAGCGCACATTTGGAACCTGGACTGGAAGATGCAGCGTTTTAATCAGAGAAGCGCATGTGGGTGTTTATTTTTCTTTATTTGTTTTTACCGCACCCCCCTCCCCCTCTGAGTTTGTTTCTACTAAAAGCTTGTTGTACAAACACATCCAAGCGTGGTTACTTCAACATGCATCCTTGTTTTTCTTTCTTCCTTTTTGCCAACCAAGCACATTTTTATTTTCCCTGTTTTTTAAAACTTTAAGAAATTTACTCCCAAAAAATTGTAAAAGGAGGAAAAAAACCACAAGCTTCACGTTTTTGTCCTCTTACAGTATTTTACAGGTGGTAAGACGAGGCAGATTTTTATGAATTGGCACTACTAAGTGGGGTTACTTGGTCTTTTTCTAATTGTGTAATTTAATTTAGTACAGAGTTTGTAAGATATCAGAGTATATATTGTTTCTATGACATGGTGTTGCATTTATATCTTTTTACTACTCCAGTGATCTGTGATGGCTGCAGCAGCTTTTCCTTTTTTCTTTTTTTTAAAGATAATTGTTAAATAAATCCATCTTTGAAAGGAAAAAAAAAACCTGAAATATTCTGAAGATTGTGTACAGATTATACCTTTTTAGTGGTGGAATACAAATGTAGGAATATTTGCTTTTTTTGAAAGATGAATTGTATTTTCTGTTAAGAGGTTAAAGATTTTGCTATACTATGGACAAAAATGTAATCGTATGAATATTAATTTTGTACCTACATTGTGCAATACTTGACAAAGAAAAAACGGTATAACAAAGTATTTTGAGTCAGTGTCTTACATGTTAAGAGGGACTGAAATAGTTTATATTAAGTTTGTATTAAATGCTTACAAATGATATGCTTGTCTTTATTTTTTTTAATTTCATATTTGCACCCTGGTCTTTTTAATAAAAACTACAGTTGAACATGATCTGTTGGAAGTGGGCTTTATTTATCCGCTCTGAGATGCTGACCTCTAATATCCACCCAGCAGCAGCTCTTCCTCTACCGACACCGTGCAGGCAGATAAGGCCGCATGTTGGGAGGGGTCTGTCATGAGGCCAGTTTGAGGTTAAATATGATAGTATAATCTATGTGTGTGATAATACACAGCTTGTGTGCTGTACTCTGAGCTTCAGGACTAGCTGGCTGTGAGGGAGGAGTACCTGTTTCTCTACACTGACATCATAAACCCTCTATTTGCTTTTAGGTGTGTTACCGTCTCAATCATGACTGGAGAAACTTTTATCCAGTCATGTTTGCTGTTCAGTAGGATTTTAAAAGCCAAAGGAGGATATGATTGCTTTTATGCTCCTCCCCTGTGAGATTATAGTCACCTTATCTCACCTGGAGGCTGTTTTAGATGCTCATAAATGGGTGTATCGGTGCTTAATAACCTAAAAGCTCCAGGTAAACAGACACGGTGGATGAACTCTTTACTGGGCTCGTATAGAGACGAGGTACATTAATCTTTATGGTAAAATGCATTGAAACTATGAAGTTCATGCTCCACTGATTAAAATGCAGGTAATTTAATGTTAAATCCTTTATTACAGTGTTGAGGAAAAGTAAAAGCATCTTATAACAATCAGCTCACATGGAACGAGGTTCAGTATGTGGCCTACACCTGCTGGTATGATCTCCTCCAGACCCGGATCGGTGCATCAGCAACCTCTGTGCAGCTTGTGGTGAGACCCGGTGTCTCAGACGGGCTGGATTGGATTCAGGTCTGGTGAATGGACAGTCCTCAGCATCGGTGCCTCCATCTTGCAGTGAGACACTCCAGGCTCATGAGAGTGAAGGTTGTCCTGCATCAGAAGGACCTCAGGACTGCATGATCAGTCTAAGGATCTCTATGGATCTGGTACCTTTATTTGTTCTGAGTTTTTTCTGGATCCCTGCAGCATCAAGCTACAGTTATTCTTCCCAGTATCCACCTATTAAATATAGTTAAAACCTATAGACATGAGCTCTGTGTGGAACCTGTAAGGATCTACGTTCCCCAGACCATCACTGACCCACTGCCAAACTGGTCATGCTGGAGGTTATATCCAAGGTGTCTCCAGACTCTCTCGCATCTGTCCCATGTGCTCCATGTGAAGCCTGTGAAGAGCGCTGGGAGCTAAGGACCATTCTGCTAATTCTGGTGTTCTGGTGAATTGCAATCTGACTGGGCAGTATGAGGCCCCGTTTGTGGCACTCACACCACCCTCATGGAGTCTGTTTGTGCAGAAATATGTGCAGTAATGTCCTGCTGGAGGGCCTTGGCAGTCCTCCTGTTCCTCCTCGTACAAAGGAGCAGGTCCTGCTGCTGGGTTGTCCTCCATGTCTCCTGGTGTACTGGTCTGTCTCCTGGCATCTCCTCTGTGCTCTCCACACTGTGCACTCCAAACTATCTCACTTCTTATTCATTTTAATGTGTTGACATCTTGGACTGAGACTTCAGCTTCACTTTGCTGGAGTTCCCTGTGGCACAAAGCTGAGAATAGCTAAGCTGCTTCAACTAGGTGCTACCAGATTTTCTGATGAATCACGTGTCTGCTCTGACCGTAGCAACAAGCTCAAGCATCACGTATGTCTATTGTTAAGTGTATAGGCACCGTGTCAAGTAAACCCTGCCTTCTAAACATTAAGGCTATTTGTACAGTATGGAAATGTTTATATTTAAGTTGCTTTAGATGATGCAACATGATCTGTTTTCTTTGGAAACAGTTAGCTTAGCACAATGACTGCTAACTACTGCAGGTAAGAGGGAAATGTACCATTAGGAGTCACTCACAATGGTTTTTCTTGTTATATAATTAAATCAAAATAGAATTTATGCAGTAAAAAGGAGATGAAAATAAAATAAAAGGATTGGAAAATATTGAAATACAATTAAATATTGAACAATTGAAATAAATCATAAAAAGTTATAGCAAATATATATTATAAAAATGATAGAAAATAAATAAATGTATTATATACAGAAGCCCAAAAGTCTGTCGAGGAGATATGTTTACTTTTACACCCTCACTGAATCTAGCATCTTGCATCCTGTCTCTTCTCTGAGCTCTTCACAGCCAGTAAAAGTCAGTCTGACAGACCTGTTTTCTCTCATTCTCCTCATCCTCTCCTTCCTTCCTCTGATTACTTCCTCTTTGGTTTCTTTAAAGCGTCATCCCCAGTGCACGCTCAGAGCGGCCAGCGTTTTGATATCCACTTACTAGCACGCTGCACAGAGCTGCAAAGCTCCAGGATTGTACATGATACATATTAGTGTACCATAAAAACCAGTGAGAAGTTTAAAGGTTGTAGTTATTATAAGGACATTTCTCCAGCATCAAGGGTCAACGATCAAGGTTTTCCTTACAGGAAGTTAAGCTAGGAGGTCTGAGGCCGTTCCTGTATTTTGTCTGCAGCAGAAACATATAAATATCCCTTCAGATTGCTGTTTGCTCAGAATTCCTGGCGTGGCAAATGAACTCCTGAGGTACTCAGAGGAGGAAGTGTCTCGTAGAGGATTAACATAGAAGGGATTTTTGCTGGTTGCGATTCCACCATTGTGAGCCACGGTCACCCTTCAGGTTTGATGGGATGTCAGCGCTTGTGTGGGTAGAGATACCCTGCTCTTTGCTTTAGTTACTGGTTCCTCGTCAGATAACACACTTTATCTGGGTTCTATCAGCCTTCATAGATGTATTAAAATGTGAGTGTAACTGTTGGGGGAAAGAAGTGAACATACTGGTTTATTTTTGTATTTTTAAAGCTCTTAAATAGCTCCAAAGAAAGCATTCTCGTCCTGGTAGCTCATATTTCAGTAGGTATTGGAGTCCAAGTGGAAAACAATATGAAAAACAGACACACACACATACACACCGAGTTCCACATGACCACCTCAGCTCTCTGGGATAAACAGGCCCACAGATGGTCTGGTGTCACACCAGCTGGGAGATTCCCAGGGTGCGGGGTGTTGCCTTGCTGTGACTCCATCTTGTCTTTTGGACAAAAAGCATGCTCTCGCTCCAGTTTAAGGAGATGCATTTCAATAAACTCCACTTATTACCCACAAGGCCTCATCATACTGTGTTGTTATATAGTGTGCACTCAACATGTAGAATATGTGTTTGCTTTGTTGGGTGTTTCTCTGCCAGCAAGTTAGAAAAATGATGAAGCTAATAGGTATTCTAGCAGCAGGTTAGCTTAGCAATAAGACTGCAAACTAAACTGCTTAAGAAGGATTTCCAAAGCATAAGCTTGAGACGCATATGGGCAAATATACGCTTATTTTCTCTGTTTTCTAGCTAGCGGTTACATGTAGGATAACGGTAATAAAGTGGTTAAATTAGCTGTCACAACAGCATTTTTTTGTTGTTATTTTCAGTGAATATATTTCTCAAAGCCAGTATTTAGGACTTTCTTTAAATTATTTTTAGAAAGCTGCATACCTTTCAGCTAACTAAACAAACCGCCTGTTAAAGGATGACAAAATCTGGTGAAGCCTGCTAATCAGGCTGGTTCTAGGCAGCTGATAGCATTCCTCCCTATCATCTAAACTGGCAACAGTCACCGAGCATAATGAAAGTATTGTGTCAACATACCATCTTTTTGTCCTGTGTTGATGTGTTTAGCTCATCTAGTGATGCATATCTACTTTTTTAAAATAAAATTTCATTTACTGTAATAAAAATCATAGCTAACTGTCTGCTGGCTTCAGCTACAAGCTTTCCAGACCCCCTGAGACCCAACTAACTGTGGAAACAACCCATAAATGT
>JBAMHV010000023.1:17986696-18001515 GCA_037177535.1 Pseudomugil gertrudae
GTAGGTACTAGTGGAAACGCTCTGTTTCTGGGTATAATCGTGTGAGGCCGGGTAGAGTAGGTACTAGTGGAAACGCTGTTTCTGGGTATAATCGTGTGAGATCGGGCAGAAGAGGTACTAGTGGAAACGCTCTGTTTCTGGGTATAATTGTGTGAGGCCGGGTAGAGTAGGTACTGTTTACACGAATCTGACGAATCATCAACGGCAAAGCGGGAAGTGTGTGTGATGCAGAATGACTGACGCCTACCGATGTCTGCACACTACTCCCACAGCAGATAGTTGTTTTACTAAATGCAGTTTTACATGGATATAATCTGTAATGATGTTTTTCAGACGTGAAGCATAAATTCAGCCTTCTTCTGATTCTGGTTTGGTGACTCTTGGTCACAGTGAGATTGAACTGATATTTCTGGTGTGATGTGTGCTTCAGCAGAGGTGTTGTTTGACTGTTTGCATAATGTGTGGACGAGGATCCAATATCTTCTAATCTTTTATTGTCCTAACTGTGTGGGTATGGAAATAGTTTTCATGAGACTTTAGCTCAGATTTGAGACTTTCTGTGGATACCACACCTCTATTGTCTTACTCCCATGTAGTTACACCTGTGAAAGCTACTACTCCTGTAGGCACCAGTACTGGAGGCCTTGGAGTGGAAGAGGTTAATAAATGCGTTTTTCAACAGCATCATGTTACAGATGGGAAAACAAACAGTGATGATTTGTGAAGCACAGCAGCTTTGTGGTCCCGTGATGATGCTTTTTACACTGCATCTGTACTCAGCCACCAGCTGCAGGATTTCCTTACATGTCATTACATCATCAGGATGAATGTGATGCCTTTTGGATCTTCTCATGTTGCAACTTCTTTTAAAAATAAAAGAAGTCTTTCAAACATTTTAAAACTTCTTTCACAACATTTCTAAACAGGAGCCTGAATGTACTTGTTTTTAAGTTTCTTTATGCTAGAAATCTGTTTCCAAACTGAGTTATTAGTCACTATTTCAGACACATCAGTCCATATCAGCAGTTATGGGCTTTTACTGAAACCATAACAAACCCAAATCATCATCCCTCCACCACCATGCTTTAGCCAGTGGTAGTTTTTCTCCCCTAAATGTACTGCTGTGCATTGTAACTCAACATCTCCACTTTGGTCTGGAACCATTTACCATGCTGAGGCCTGGAGAGTCTGAGATGTAGCTCCTGAGTGTTTCTCTAAACACTACACGGCACTCTGGGAAGACTGGGAACCTGTCTTAGATGTAGACTTATGGACTCCAGGTAGTTTAAAGCTTCTATAATTGCTCATGTCTTTCCTCCTTGGCATTGTTAATGCTGCAAACCAACAAACATCTGCTTTTGGAGATTCTCATTTTCAATGATGATCAGATGATCGGGTGGATTTGATCAGCAGCACCTGGCTGCTAAAGACCCTCTCATTACTTAAACTAAACAACATGTAAGATCCAAAACCTCTGCTGCATGAGTGGCCGTGTACAGTGTCATTTTTTAAATACCAAAACTGGAGCACATAGCTGCTGTGTACCTGAGCTGAGGCAGCACACTTACCTGTTGGACACTATACCAGGGTAGTAACTCTTTTGGTTCTCATCCACTTTCATATCACTCATCAGAACAAAGGCAGTGTGTCTGTTATAGGCTCGGATTACACTAGAGCCCGTGACGGTCTCAGAGAAATGGGAGTATATGGGAGAGCGGCTGACCGACTCCAGACGCTTAAGCTGCCGAGACGTTGCAACGTAAAATCTCTAGAGCCGTTGAGGAGGAGGGGGAGAGAGACACAAACACAAGGTTATAACCTGACACACACTCAGAAATGTCAAAATATGCTGCACATATATGAGCACACACACACACACACGTACGCACACTCGCCCACACAGTAACAAAGGAAGCCTGTGTGAACAAAGCACCTGCAAACACACGTGATAATCAAACTTTCAGATTGTTGATAAGATGCCAAATCGTGTTTCCAGCCAACACCGCTGGACTGAGCTGGTGTAATTAAAGCCGCTGCCAGTACTGGAGGTTTTCAACTGCAGGTGGTTTGCTTTATATCACACATATATCCTCATTAAAATCACATTTATAGTCTTATGAAGACAATTATTCCAAAGCATGAGAAGCTTAAAGAAACAGTTGCTTTCTTTAGTCGTTGTAGTGTTAATATGCACAAATCCAACATGTCATGCAGCGGAGAGACAGACATGCAGGGTGGATGCCATGACAAAGCAGTAGCACATGTTAGTAAATCTGATTTTACTTGTTTGGGGGTCCGTTTAGAACAGCTGGTGCTCCAGTCCTGCAAGTGTTATGAATTCCCTGCTGAGCTCTGATGTGTGTGTCAGGTGTGTTGCAGCAGAGAAAGTCCTAATACTTGCAGGACTGGGCCTCAAGGAACGGAGGTACCCATCCATGCTTTAGAATCACAAAGTACCTCCCTGTCATAAAACCTCAGATAAAAGTAGAAAGGTTCTTATTATTTGGTATCATTTGATCTAAAAATACCATCTGAATACTTCAAGGGTTTTCTTAAAGTATGCCTGTGATGTAACCACCGATTATCACACGTCTAAGAACCAAAAGCTGCTAAGAAAGCCCATTTTCCATTAATGAGTCTAAATTAAAACAGAAAAAGCAAATTTGTTTAGAAAAAGTGCATCTTGATTCACAATTAACTGTGAAATGAGTAAAAGCAGAAAAGCTGTGATTAAGTCCACCAAAGGACCACCAGGAAGGAGAATTTAAAAGACAGAGCAGCGCATGGCGCATGCCAGTGCTCTGAAGTGATGAAGAAAACACTGGAGCATGGAGAGTAAAGCTGCAGATTGCTCGTATTCACACGGCACTGCTGTACGTGGAAAGGAGTGGTGGTCAACGTGGCTCGCTGTAGACCAGAATGGCTCCAAACGTTTTCCTTCGTAAAAGTGATGCTTCAGTTGTTCCCTCCTTTAACCAAAACAGCTCGTCTTCAAACCGAGTGACTCCCAAGCTCAGGGTCTTGACCCTAATGGGGTCCTAAGATAATTCCAGGGGTCACATTGTAAAGTAAATAAGTTAAATAAAGTATATTTATTAAATAAATGAGCTTTTTAACATTTTTATTAAAGCTTTTACATTTAATGCACCTCCAAGGTGCTTACAGCAAACTGAATCATATATATATTTAAAAGGCTAACAGATTGGTGTTTCACAGCTAATAACATAACCCAATAAAAACTTTTGTTCTTATTTATAAAAAATGCTTTCACACATTCACACCGCCGCTGTTTTGACCCTGTTAAACCTCTATGAATAGCACGGTTAACACTTATTCAGACTGCTGTGGACTAAAGAAACAAGCTGTTGTTCGTTTGACCCTGATTGCTTCTGTTTCTGCCCAAACGGCACCACATCGTTACAACTGCAGCATCTCTGAAACAACCACTGACCAACAAGGACAAACAAGAACATCTAACAAGCTTAAGTAGTTTTGGGGGTTTGTGTTTTTACTGTGGTGTTCAAACCAAATGCTCTTTTCACAATGTTACGACCCAGGTAGGGGTACGATTTAGGACCAGATGTTAAAGGTAGTCAATGTTTATTGTACCATACAAAACTAAAATGTGAGACCACTCAAGAGCAAAAGCTGGGTTTTGAGAAGCTGCTCAAATTAAATAAAACCAACCCAACCGGGCGACATAAGAACGATGATGACCAAAAGTAAGAAAACAAAAACAGAAGACCACAGTAGGTTATTATTACATGCAGGAGCAGCTCCAATAAACTAAACAGTCCCAACGCTAATCTAGCCCAGCATAAATTTACCCTTAGAAAGGTACGCTCTCAAAAACAGGTAGCTAGGCTACTCTAAAGACCCAAACAACTCCACTAGTTTCACAGGCCGGGAGCAGACTGGCTGTTAACAGCTGCTCCCTGAATGAATGGAAACAGCAGCCTTTATTTCCGGGTGGATGCCGTCAGGAGCTGTGATTGGGCCCTCTGGAACCAATGGGGAGGGCGAAAACGGGGGTGTGTCCGCATCAGCCAATCGCAGTGCCGGCCACCATGAGCTAAGGATGAGCATCAGGTGTCGGCAATAAACAGCTGGCGTAACACACAAGAACCTGACCAGCAGGAGACGCAGTGAGATATGCACCGTGTTCCTCTCCATCACATCTTACATCACTCTTTAGTTTGCTGGGTGGTTAAACACTGTAAAAACTCACTCTGGATGGTTTGGTCTAGTAAATCCTGTTGATCTCACAACAGTCAATCATTAACCTACCATAGAGTTGGCATAATGGCTGAACAACAATACCTATTTAATGGCGTGATATAATAGCAAGCTCTTTTAAATTGTAAAAAACAAATAGTGATACAAACACCGATGAAACATAGAAGCAGTAATCACCTGCATCGGATATTTTAGTTGCTTTTTGTGATTTGGTTTGAATGGAAGTCGTATCTTCCTGCAACACGCCGGTTTGACCACCACTTCGTTCACATGACTGAATGCAAGCTATTGCCAGAGACGCTCAGAAAATAATGGACTGTATATCAAACAGCTTTGAGCAAGTAGAAATAACAGCCGCCTCTCCGTTAAATGATCCCTGGTTTAATGGCAGAGGTTATGACCTACGAAGTTCAGCCCAGCCTGGCTTTCTTTACAAACCATAAAGCTGCCCTCAGACATGACAGGACAGACTAACCACGAGGTTATAGTCTGTCTATGGTGAACAGGCTGGCAACGCTCCTGCATTCAGAAAAGCAGGCTGTACAAATAAATTAATAAATAATCACTATTGAACATTTAGATACAAGGTGGTTGTAATCAGGAAATCCTTATTTGACAAAAAGGTAACATCATACCATATAGCCAGCTGTACAAAGCTGCTTTTTTAGCTGAATTAGAGTCCCAAACTAAGTTAAAGTGAAACTTTTTTCCATTTCCAGACTAATTTTCTAATCTGCCTTAAATCCATATCAGCAGATTATGGCAAACATATCAGAAAATGGTGGGTTTCCATGGTAGCGAGACACAGATGTGTTTCTAAGCAGGTATAATTTAATGTTCTGGCTCAAAGGGTTCAGTTTTTTATTTACTGACTGAACATGGAAAATAAGTTGTTTTATTGTGATTAATTGTGTCGTTTTAATCACATCACAATGATCAGTCTCTAAATCCACTGGCAGGCTTGTAAAGGTGATTGCTAAATGACAGATTTGCTATCATTTATTTTATTTATTTACATTTGTTTCCTGTTTTATTTGATGGGATATAATGAGTAATAGAAATATCACGATTATTTGATTTCATTATTGCTGATAATTAATCATAAGGATACCTCTATTGTCCCTTTCCTTTATGTCTGAACCATATCAGCAGACCAGTGCAACTGGGAAGGAAAACAAGGTTAGAAAGCATGGTGTGTTTGCTTATGTTTGAGTTGCAGAAGCGATGTGTCTAAACAGGCCAAACAGATTAGGTCCACTCTTAGATTTCTTTGGTTACAGGGGAAATGATCAAGCTGTCACTGTGAAGGACGGCTCAGAAACCAGCCACCTTCACATTAACCACCAGCTTTTACACTACACCAGTAAATCTAACTGGGACATTAAATGTAATTTGTACTTTTGTACATTTTTACAACTCTGGGCTTAAATTAAGCAGCGTTCATTGTGCTGGATGAGAAAAACTCTCAAACTGAATTCAGTGCTCTGTAGAAGACAGACCATGTTTAGTTCCAGATATCTGCTGCTCCAGTATTACTTCTCAAACAGCAGCTAAACTGCTACAAAGTTAGCTATATTGCTCCTATTTTAGGCTCAAAAGAAATGTTCAAAGCCATTTTTAAACTGTAATTTCCACAGAAAAAGGTCTAGTTTGTCTGAGAGAAATCCAGAGTTAATAAGACCCTTTTAGTTTGCAGAGCAGATTTGTTTCTAAATCCTTCAAAAGATTCAAATTAACACTTAGTCACTTTTATAGTGTTGGGAAATTAATTAATGTTGAATTGTCATGATAATAGCTGTGATATTTCCTTTGGCGATCAATCGTACCAATCAAATCTATAATCGTGACATCTCTACTCAGTAACAGCAGTCTTCAGCTTCAGTTACCATGCTGGTTTCAGCTGATACCTTTCCATCAGTATAAGTTATGTTGCTTTGAAGCACTCCACCGTAATCCAGCTGAATTAAACGTCTATAAGCTCAACAAGCTGACGCTTGCTTCACCTACACAGCCACAGCAGACTACGACTACTTAACGGCGATAACAGCTACGCTTTGCCTACAGCTCTAAAACAGCAAACATCTGCTCTTCCATCACATGCAGAGCTCTACCAACACACTCACTCCACAACACTCTCAGCCATGCATGTTGTATTAATGAGTTAGCAGACTCATTTCCTATTTACCTGAACCCACCAATAGAACACCATTAACGGGGCTACCACTATGAGGAACATTGGGGTGAGGGCAGAGCATATGAGCAGCACATTCAGTGTGTACCAGAAAGTGCGCATCCATATGTCAATATTGTCTGGGATGAGGGAGTCTATAGCATCCACGTCTTTGCTGAAGCGGTTTAGTAACCGCCCAGTCGGGTTGCTCTCGAAGAAGGTCTGCGGAGCGCGCAGGACCCCCTGAAGCATGTTGCAGTGCGTGAGCTTGGCTGCCCGCAGCATACTGTAGGCCCGGCACAAAATGCAGTTAACCAAAATCAGCACACCTGCGAGAAGAGGAGGAGGGGGGGTTGATTTTGACAACACAACAACACCTGCGTTAAAAAGATAAACACCTGATCTGACTGGTCAAACAGCAGCTTCATTAGGTGGATTAAAAGGTGGAAAGCTTTTCTTTCCCTCTTGTTTCTATTCACATGTTTTACCACATTTATTAAATGATTTTTACGCCACCTGATTTGTGTAGCTCCGTGTAAACAAAGCAGATTCTTATAGAGGAAACTAGTTTACACACTTCATTATACGTCAGACTGAAAACAGCGGGCTCAAACCTTTGTAAACAAAGTCCCTTCATTATTATTGTACACTCATTCTACACTTCATCAGGTGGATTCAGGATGGAGCTTTTCACCACCCGCTAACTAAGTGTACAGCAAACCTACAGCATCGTCAGTCTCATTCTGCGGGGTTTTCCTGCTGGGATTATAAAGTCAGGCTCCGTAAAAGCTTTAAAAATAGATGGAGATAGGTCTTTATCATCATTGAGATGATAGCATACTGATGTATGGATGGAGTTTATACTGGTGGTACACTGATGAGCTATCCCTGCACATTGTATTTATGCTTACTTAATACATATAATGTTTCCGGTTTTAATCTTTTTCTCTCTGTTTCTTATATTTGTTCTCCATCAGCATCAAATAAAAAAAAAAAAACAATGAAGCTTAATCACCCTGTGCTGGAAGCAGCACTTTACTCGGTTTAAACAAGGTTGCATGTGGAGACAGTAGTTGCATAAACTGTGTCATATCATCACACAGCCAGTCACTTCTCTCTCTGCGACTTTATTCAGGTTCATGTTAAAATGATCCTGTGGATGCACAAGCATCCGATGATGATCTGATCTCATATTTAACCTGATAGTATTAACTCAGACCTGAACCCTTCAGCCTCGTATATAAAATCCAGGCTCCACATACTGAATGAAGAAGAGCTCTGGTTCTCCCAGTCTCTAATCAACCAACTGAATTATCCCACCTGAGAACTAAGATGCTCCATGTTACCATGACAACAGCTCCCTTACCTACATAGGTGATAATCTGCACCACAGTAGTGACATAACCAGCCCCACATAAAGCTCTTATGTAATGGGACAAACAGGAGAAGCAACTAATACTGTAGTAACTCTGGCCATTTAAACTGAATTAAGCCACATAATTACATAAGAAGTTTCAAATAATGTATTCATATCCTAATTACATGGAAAATAATATTTTATGTCTAAGAAAGGTAGAGTATTTATGTATCATGACATTATCACCTGCAGTTAATACACATGCTCAGTCTATAACTAACCAACAGGATAATAATTTATTACATTACTAGCAACTTATTACATTTAAAATGGTCATAATGATTACTTTAGTGGCAGTTATTAAATACTTGGTTGCTACAAACAAGTCCAGACCCAGTGAAACTAGTCACACATGAAAACCCAGTGAATCAGACAGACTTGGCTGTGGTAACACTGGTCCACCACTAGAGGGAGGTTATGCTCCACTCCTCCACAACATGGCAGAGCCAATACTGGTTCTATAAGTGTGTGTGTGTGTGTGAGTGTGTGAAAAGTGTAGGCTGCAGGCATGACAGGAAGTGTTTGGCTGCGGAGAGAGCACAGTGAATTCAGGAGTGAGAAGTTGCATCAGCAGACGGTCGTCTTCAACCTCACAGGCTGCGGAGGAGAGGAAAAAATGAAAGCCAAAAAGCTCGAGGTTGCAAAACCTGCCAAAGCATGCACACCACATGCTGCTCCAGGAAGAGGAAGAAACATTAGGAACATTAGAAAATACAAAAGCAAACAAAAAAAAAGAGGAAGAGAGAGGACAACAGGTCTGAGCACTCGCCCCACCCAGGAGTACCTGAACAAAGATGTATATGAAAGCCAGGGGTGCTATGACAACGGCAAAAATGGGCGTGCTGCTAACGATAACTATCATGGTGGAGAGAGAAATAAAGAAGGTGGCCAGGAACATGAGCACAGTGGACGGCAGCGCCTCGTCTATGACGTAGATGTCCTTGGAGAAGCGGTTGATGATGCGTCCTATAGGGGTGGTGTCAAAGAAAGACTGGGGCGTGTGAAGTTTGTTGTCGAGCAGGTTAGAGTGCAGCTTCTTGGCTGCGCCGATGTTCCCCATGGCTAGAGTGAAGGAAGAGATCATAACCAGGATACCTGGGAATGGGTTAAGCCACAGGAGAGGGAGAAGAGGGAGAACATATCGGACAGGAGGTTTTTAATGAGGAATGGGATGAGCCTGGGTAAGAAGAGTAGAGGGACAACTAAAACATTTTATTTTCCATCCACAGCTTAAAAAAAACACATATAATGTCAGCATGGAGATCCAGTCGTCTCAGCCTGCACATTAAAACAACTTATCAGTTACATTTCTTCTCAAAACAAACCAAAAATGGCTGAAAAGTAAAGAAATCCTCATTATTTGTGTGGATGACGTGGCATTTTCCCAATATGAGACAGCACTAACTTCATTTCCATCTTACCTTGTGCAATGCCCAGTGCCGCGTACACCCCCACCCTCATGTTTACATTCTCCTTGGTTTGGTTTCTCGAGGCGTCGTTGGTCCACTCGCTGAGCCAGATGTTTGATCCGATGGCGGCGGCGCTCTGGCAGCCGTACAGCAGGCAGATGATGACTGAAAGCAGAGGCCCCACCGCCTTGGCGTACTCCAGGTACACTTTTGTTTTCACCTGATAAGGAGGAGTCCAGATGAAAGTTTAATATACTAACAGGCATTAGAGGCTGTCTCTGCTTTATGAAATGAGTTTGAGTCGGACTGACCCGGCCCGTTTCTGCCGTCTCCGCCTGGATGAGCTTCTCCACCTCCTGTGGCTTCTTCTTCTCTTGAGGCTCTGAGTGCTTCCTCTGGCTGCAGCCGTGTCTTCTGACTGAGCGCGATCTGGGGTTTTCTCCTTCAGATGAAACGATGCTAATCTGTCTGGAAACAGGAAGCAGACCACAGAGCATGGCTTACACATGGCTGCTGTCCTTTCAGGATCTAAAGGATACGTTCACACTGCAGATAAATAACTATTTTGCCCCTGTGTAACCGTTATCTGACAGCCTAAGCAGCATTTAAACAGATTCACTTTCATATGTGCTCCTGAATCATTTAGGCATCATAAACCAGAGATGTGATAGGGAAACAACGTGCTGTGTCGCCTCAAAGCCGTATAGACTGTTCTGACCAATACCCAAATATCCAGCTAAATATTAGAAATAAGCACCAAGACCGGCAGCATGGACATGTCTATTACAATATCTACATGTTTTCTACATATCATAAAAAATTTTGAAACAATTAAACACTGTCTTTCCCATTCTGACCTTGAACAAGTTATCCATGCACTTATCTCGAGCCGACTAGACTATTGTAATGCACTTTATTCAGGATTATCCCAGAAAAGTATTCACTGTCTGCACCCTGTCTAAAATTCTGCAGCAAGGCTTTTAACTGGCTCCAAAAGACAAGAACATATTACACCTAATTTAGCATCTCTTCACTGGTTCATTTTAGAATTGATTTTAAGATTTTACTTATTGTTTTTAAAGCCCTTAAAGGTCTTGCCCCCTCATATATTAATGATTTATTGTCCCCTTATGTTCCTTGTCGCTGCTTGCGTTCCTCGGACCTAACCATTATGACAGTCCCCCCTCCCGGCTCCGCTCCAGAGGAGATCGGGTTTTTGCTGTCACAGCTCCAACACAAGGGAACTCTTTGGAGCTTAGATTGTCAAATTCTGTGTCTGTTTTTAAATCTAAACTTAAAACGTATTTCTACAAAATGGCCTTTTTTTAACTCCTTCGTTTTACTGTTTTTATTTGTTCTATTATCCATCCATCCATCCAATTTCTACCACTTTTCCCTGAACGGGGTCGCGGTGGGGCTGGAGCCAATCCCAGCTCACATCGGGTGAGAGGCGGGGTACACCCTGGACAGGTCGCCAGTCCATCACAGGGCCCACACACACAGACAAACAACCATGCACACATACACTCACTCATAGAGTCTCCAATCAGCCTAAACTGTCCTTATCCTTTTTGATTAACATAGTTAGAAGTGTCTCAGTCCAGTCAGTGAGGCTGCAGCTGGCTCAGACTGCTGGAAGACGTCTCATGACGCACAGAGCTCCTCCATTATTCTCTGCTTACTCTTTATTATTTTACCATCTGTTAACACATGACATTATGTTTGCTATTAATTGTGTATCTTGATCTGTCTCAGCTGGTATAACTAGCTTAGGAGTTATGGTACATGTGGACCCCTTTTCCCCATCCTCTCCACACCAACCAGTCCAAGCAGAAGCCAGTCCTTCTCTAGTTCTGGTGGAGTTGGAACATGCAGGTTTTCTTACCTATAAGTAATTATTCTGTATGAATTAGTTTATATTATAATTAGGCCACTGTGTATAACAGTGAGTTATAACAGAACAGCAAATGAGTTGCATTGAATCAAACTCCGTCTATAAAACTAAAACAGGAGAAATAAGATCTCTCCATTCTGGAAATGGCTTTGCTGCAGCCGGGTTTTCTACAATATGAATTACTGATTTATACTGTCAAAATCTATTTTACTCCAAATATATTAAAATAATGTATGAACTTTGATATTTGCACTAAAATACACTTTCAGTCTTTAATCTGGTGAACATTTCCATTACCTCATGAAACTTTTCTTGGCTTCATTGATAACTGGTTCATTGTCCACCATGTCTGTGTGGTGGTTGCTAAGGGCATCATCAAGGAAGAACTCTTCCTCCTCAAATAACTCATCTGTGAAACCATGAAGACAAACGAGATGAAAAATCACCGTCACAATGAGGCGTGTTTGACTATAAAGACAATGAAGTGCTCTACCAGTGACTTCGTCCTCCTCTACGATGTCTTCCAGTGCGTAGTTCCTGAGAAACTCTGAGAAGGCTCCGTTCTGGTTGAGCAGTTCCTGATAGGAGCCCATCTCCGACACCCGGCCCTCCACCATGACCATGATGTTGTTCACTTGAGGCAGGAAGCTGATGCCGTGCGTCACCAGGATGCGAGTCTGGAGTCAAACAAACACACACAACTTCTGCTTTTTGCTGTTATAAATAACAAAAGCTGAATTTCACAAGTTTACATTAGACTGTAATAATAAAAAAATATCTACGTTTATGACACCGCACCATAATAAACACTGATATGACTTCCTCTATAGTGGAAAGATAACGTTCTACTGTAACAAACAGAGCGAGCAGCTGTAAAGGTGCTGTCAGAAGGAGGATCATTCCAGCTCTGAACTCTCATTTACTACATGCAAATATTTTCATGCAAAGTGTGGAGTTTAAATATTATGAACAGTGTGCTGCTGTCACAGCAAGAAGTCTCTGCATCCACATCCTGTTTGGACCAAATAATAATCACTTCATTATCTTTTTTCCTTTGTATCAGATGCACATGTGGCTTAGTGGCTTTTAGTTGAGTTGATGGATGACATCAGATTCAGGTTCAGATAATAAAAAGGACGTGATGGTGGAGGTGTTATGATTCTGGTAAATATGAAAGTGGGACATCCGACTCTCACCATCACAGAGCTGGATAATATATATGTTGAATGCTGTCTTCTGGACCTAACTACATTTATTTGTCTTCTCATAAGATGCAGGGGGGCAGGGGGTTACTTGATGGAGCCAATCCCAGCTGACATCCATCCCAGTCCATCACAGGACCAACACGCATAGAGAAACAGCCAGACACACACACATTCACTCCTATTGGACAATTTAGAGTCTCCAATCAGCCTATCCCCAAGGTGCATGTCTTTGGACTGTGGGAGGAAGCCTGAGAAACACGGAGAGAACCCACGCTAACACGGAGAGAACAAACGCCATACACGCTAAAATAAAGAAATAAATGTTTCTCTCACCTTGCCCTTCAGCGCCCCCTCCGGGCCGATGAGATTATCAAAGATGTGTTTGGACACATGGGCGTCCACTGCAGACAGCGGGTCATCGAGGAGGTAGACTTCTGCATCGCTGTACAGAGCTCGAGCCAGACTCACCCTCTGCCTCTGACCCCCAGAGAGGTTGATGCCCTGATGGATGCAAACAGGACATTTTTTAAAATCATAGATTCTCAGAACAAAAAGATCACATAAGGAAAAGTATCTGGACAATTAGAAACCAGAAACATGTTTGAGAGAGTGCAAATAAACTTAGTGGAAAGGAAACTTTAACTGATTTGAAAGAATACAAAAGGTTTTTCTTCTGCTTTTGTACCTTCTCTCCTATTTCAGTCATGTCTCCTCCAGGCAGCACCTCCAGGTCCGGGGTTAAGGCGCAGGCCTCCAGGACGCAGCGGTATTTCTGCTCATTGTAACTTTTCCCAAACAGGATGTTGTCCCGCAGCGTGGCGTTCTGGATCCAGGCTTGCTGAGGAACGTAAGCCACGGACCCCTGAGGACAGAAGCAGACAGCGTTTCATCCCGTCTCCTGCTTTAATAAGACCAACATGCCTGGAAAAATATTGCTACCTCATGTTAGCTGCCTCAGATGGAATTTCCTTTTAATAATCTGACCAGAGCAGCATCGTACAGGCTCAAACAGGCTCATAAACTCACCGGAGACTGCACTCCTTTTACTGTTTAATTCACTAGTTTTGGTCACTCTCTGATACGTAAACAGGCTTTTTTAAAATATCTCATGCAGTCCAACATTTTCTTTGTTTATTAGATCTTTATAGAAAACGAGATTGACCACAGAGATGCAAATATCTAACCAGCCAATCATGTTAACAGCTCATGTAGTCGTAAACTGAAGCCTCAGGAAAGGACAATATCTACTGGAAGGTGCATCTGATAAAGCAAATAGTGAGTGTAGATTGAATAAAGTTTGTTTTTTAAGAGGAAATGGGTTAAATAAAACCTCCTGCTGCCTCAAATGTCATACCCGAATGGAAACATCTCCTTCCAGTTTTTCCATGTCGCCCAGCAGTGCAGAGATCAGGGAGGACTTCCCGCAGCCGACGTGGCCCACCACTGCCAGCAGGGAGCCCTGCGGCACCATCACATTGATGCTGCAAACACACAGTCAGCATTTAAAGAACAACCCAGCAGACCTTCAGTGTGTGTCTTTGCAGGACGTACTTGTGCAGGACCGGCGGATCTTCTTTGGCCCATGTGAATTTCCCATTCACAACCGTCACCGCAAAGTCTGTGGAGTAAGTGGGACACGTTTGCTTTTGGAAGTGAAAACTATTAAAAATCCAGATGCGGTCTGGGTGAAAGGCTCCCAGCAACACAATGAAACATAGATGGAAGCGCTCTCATAGACATTTTTACCCGAGGCTGTGTTCTTCCTGTCAACCGAGTCTGGGTCCAGTTCATCGTGACTCAGGAAATTCTGTATCCTCTTCAGAGAGACGCTAGTCTGAGATGAAGAACAGAAAGCTGTTTAACCTGCTGCAGGGAGGCTGCAAAGCTTAAAGAGAGGCGGCCCACCTGCACGATGCTGCTGATCACTTGGGGGAGCATGCTGAGAGGAAAGCGGAGGATGTTGAAGAGCGACAGCGACACGAAGGCCTTTTCCGCATCCAGGACGTTGTTCTCATCCACAGTCACGTACACGGCAAACGTTGTCAAGGCGACCTGGAAACAAACGAGCTGTTCAGGTACCGACAACTAGCAGCAAAAATCTCAGTGTAAACAGCAAATACCAGCCGCTCTGCATGTTTATCTCATGCACCCATAAAACCAAATGTTTCACACAAACTTTAAAACCAGCTGTAAACATGAAGGTAAAGGAGTTTTCATTCAAACCTCCCCTGCACTGAGATGTTTATGCTGTTTGTGGACCAGCAGTGCTGTGTACCTGTGCTTGACCTCGCCTGGATTTGTCATGCGGGGCGGTTGAGAAAGAGGCCAGTCACGAATAAATATCACATCCACATGTAATAATGCAGACTTTTCAAGCAAACACATCAGAGTATCTGCTGGATATGCTGGATAGACAGAAGACTTCCTGGTAACTTTTTACCTGGAGCTCGGATTATGGTTATTAGTGGGAAATAGACTCATGGAACAG